>ONZH01017876.1:0-71654 GCA_900303285.1 Rhinella marina
ATATACTGTCCAGGTGACACTTTCTGTATGTCACACAATACAACCAAGTCATTTGCTACCGATATCATCTACCGCTTGATCCAGAAAACTCTCTGTGCGACATTTCTCTGGGTCGCAGACTAAAATAGCCACCGTTAACAGGGTGTCAGTCAGTTCTACCATATTTCTGCACGTTACGTTCCCAAAAAAACAAATATAAAAAAAAAAATTATTATTTCAGTTGTTTTAGCTCAGTGATACAAATCCATTTTACTCAGCTGCGTGTAACCTTTCTGTGTGTCACAGTTCAGCACATTCGCTCCCATCCGTATATACTGTCCAGGTGACACTTTCTGTACGTCACACAATATACAACCAAGTCATTTGCTACCGAATATCATCTACCGCTTGATCCAGAAAATTCTCTGTGCGACATTTCTCTGGGTCGCAGACTAAATAGCCACCGTTAACAGGGTGTCAGTCAGTTCTACCATAGTTCCTGCACGTTACGTTCCCAAAAAACTAAATTGTAAAAAAAATATAAAAACAAATAAAAAAAAAATTATTATTTCAGTTGTTTTAGCTCAGTGATACAAATCCATTTTACTCAGCTGCGTGTAACCTTTCTGTGTGTCACAGTTCAAGCACATTCGCTCCCATCCGTATATACTGTCCAGGTGACACTTTCTGTATGTCACACAATACAACCAAGTCATTTGCTACCAATATCATCTACCGCTTGATCCAGAAAACTCTGTGCGACATTTCTCTGGGTCGCAGACTAAATAGCCACCGTTAACAGGGTGTCAGTCAGTTCTACCATATTTCCTGCACGTCACGTTCCCAAAAAAACTAAATATAAAAAAAAAAATTATTATTTCAGTTGTTTTAGCTCAGTGATACAAATCCATTTTACTCAGCTGCGTGTAACCTTTCTGTGTGTCACAGTTCAACACATTCGCTCCCATCCGTATATACTGTCCAGGTGACACTTTCTGTACGTCACACAATACAACCAAGTCATTTGCTACCGATATCATCTACCGCTTGATCCAGAAAACTCCTGTGCGACATTTCTCTGGGTCGCAGACTAAATAGCCACCGTTAACAGGGTGTCAGTCAGTCCTACCATAGTTCCTGCACGTTACGTTCCCAAAAAAACAAATTGTAAAAAAATATATAAAAACAATATAAAAAAAAAATTATTTTTCAGTTGTTTTAGCTCAGTGATACAAATCCATTTTACTCAGCTTTGTGTAACCTTTCTGTGTGTCACAGTTCAGCACATTCGCTCCCATCCGTATATACTGTCCAGGTGACACTTTCTGTACGTCACACAATACAACCAAGTCATTTGCTACCAATATCATCTACCGCTTGATCCAGAAAACTCTCTGTGCGACATTTCTCTGGGTCGCAGACTAAATAGCCACCGTTAACAGGGTGTCAGTCAGTCCTACCATAGTTCCTGCACGTTACGTTCCCAAAAAAACAAAATTGTAAAAAATATAAAAAAACAAATATAAAAAAATATATTTTTTCAGTTGTTTTAGCTCAGTGATACAAATCCATTTTACTCAGCTGTGTGTAACCTTTCTGTGTGTCACAGTTCAGCACACTCGCTCCCATCCGTATATACTGTCCAGGTGACACTTTCTGTACGTCACTTAATTCTACCAGACTGAACAAGTTTGTGGGTTTCAGTACACCAGGCCCGTTTAATTTTTTTTTTTATATCATACACTTATATACAAACAATGTTGAACCCCAGGGCTAAGGGTCGAGGACGAGGGCGTGGGCGTGGGCATTCAATTACTGCAGGGGGCAGAGGCCGTGGTCCTGGGCAGGGTGAGACAGTACCTGCTGATGAGGGAGCTGTGGAACGCCGCAGAGTTACACTCCCTAGCTTCATGTCTCAACTTACAGGGACACGTGGTAGAGGACTGTTGAAACCACAACAGTGCGAACAGCTGATCTCGTGGATTGCGGACAATGCTTCAAGTAATTTGTCCACCAGTCAGTCTTCCACGCAATCCACCCACGTTACCCAAGGGAGCACTCCTCTGGCTCCTCCACCTCAACCTCCTTCCCCCCAGTCTGCCCCCTCCCAGGAAAATTTGGAATGTGATCCGGCATACTCTCAGGAACTGTTTTCTGGACCCTTCCCAGAGTCACAAACCACTTCTCAGGTTGCTGCTGACCTCGTTCCCGATGCCCAAGTTTTCCAACTGTCGCAGTCTGTGGGTGATGATGATGACAATGTTGAGTTAGTGGAAGAAGTTTGTAAAGAGGTGTCAGACGATGAGGAGACACGGTTGTCAGACAGTGGTTGTTGTTAGGGGAGGAATTCCGAGGGGGGAGCAGACTGAGGAATCGGAGGATGACGAGGTGACTGACCCAAGCTGGGTTGATATGCCGAGTGAAGACAGTGCTTCTGAGGCGGAGGCGAGTGCTGCACCAGAACAGGTTGTAAGAGGCAGTGGTGTGGCCAGAGGGAGAAGCAGGGCCAGAGCTGGTGCATCAGCAGCAACTGTTTCACGTAGTGAAGCTCCCGTGGCGAGGCCTAGATGTTCGCAAGTCTGGAGGTTCTTTAAAGAAAGTGAGGATGACCGACGGACTGTGGTGTGCAACCTGTGCCACACCAGGATCAGCAGGGGTGCCACCACTACTAGCCTAACCACCACCAGCATGCGCAGGCATATGAGTGCTAAACACCCCACTCAATGGAACCAAGGCCGTTCACCACCTCCTGCGGGTCACACCACTGCTCCTTCCCCTGTGTCACTCGCTGCCTCTGCTAGTCAACCCCCTGCGTCACTCGCTGCCTCTGCTAGTCAACCCCCTGCCCAGGACCCCGGCACGAGCGCCTCCCGCCGGAAAACCACACCTTCGCCTCAACGATCCTCCACAGTGTCCACCAACGTGTCCCAGCGCAGCGTTCAGCTGTCTTTACAGCAGACGCTGGAGCGCAAGAGGAAATACAGTTCCACCCACCCACATGCCCAAGCCCTCAACGTCCACATCTCCAAATTGCTTAGCCTGGAGATGCTGCCCTATAGGCTGGTAGAGACCGAGGCCTTTCGCAATCTCATGGCGGTGGCTGCCCCTCGGTATTCCGTCCCCAGCCGCCACTATTTTTCCCGATGTGCCGTCCCAGCCCTACACCAGCACGTGTCGGAGAACATCATCCGTGCCCTGACCAACGCTGTTTCTGAGAAGGTCCACCTAACCACGGACACGTGGACAAGTGCTGCCGGGCAGGGACACTATATCTCACTGACGGCACATTGGGTTAACTTGGTGGAGGCTGGGACCGAGAATGACCCTGGGGCCGCTCATGTACTGCCCACACCGAGGATTGCGGGGCCTACCTCGGTCACGGTCTCTCAGACGTACTATGCCTCCTCCTCCTCCGACCCCTCCTCCTCCACCGAATTACCATCCGTGGGCACGGCGCCTTCAGTCGGTAGCTCTAGGCGCAGCAGCAGTGCCGTGGGTAAGCGCCAGCAGGCGGTGCTCAAACTGCTGAGCTTAGGTGACAAAAGGCACACCGCCCAAGAGCTGTTACAGGGCATCACGGCGCAGACCGATGTGTGGCTGGCACCGCTGAACCTCAAGCCAGGCATGGTTGTGTGTGACAACGGGCGTAACCTGGTGGCGGCTCTGCAACTCGGCAGACTGACACATGTGCCATGCCTGGCCCACGTGTTCAATCTAATAGTTCAGCGGTTCCTCAAGACATACCCCAATCTGTCTGATTTGCTCACCAAGGTGCGCCGCATCTGTGCGCATTTCCGCAAGTCGAGCACAGATGCTGCCACTCTCAGGGCAGCACAGCGCCGCCTACAACTGCCCGCTCACCGACTGTTGTGCGACGTGCCCACGAGATGGAATTCCACATTAAACATGTTATCCAGAGTTTACCAGCAGCGCAGAGCTATTGTAGACTGCCAGATGTCATCTTCCACCAGAACTGGTAGTCAGGTCTCTCAGATTCCTCAAGTCTACAATGAGGAGTGGACGTGGATGTCTGATATCTGCCAGGTGTTGAGCAACTTTGAGGAGTCAACACAGATGGTCAGCGGCGATGCCGCCATTATCAGCCTCACCATCCCGCTGCTTTGCCTGTTGAAAAACTCACTGCTCAGCATCAAGTCGGATGCTTTGCGCTTGTCACAAGAGACGGTGGAGGAAGATACGTCGCTTGATAGCCAGAGCACCCTCCGGTCTGTTTCTCAGCGCCTATCGGAGGAGGGGGTGAGGATGAGGAGGAAGAGGAGGAGAATGTCGGCGAGACAGTAGAGGGTACCAGTGCTCAGTCCTTAACTCTTGAGCGTGTATGGGCTGAAGAGGAGGACTTGGAGGAGGAGGAGGAAATGGAGAGTCAGGTCAGTGAGGAGAGGGAATTCTTGCGTGTTGGGACTCTGGCGCACATGGCAGACTTCATGTTAGGCTGCCTATCCCGTGACCCTCGCGTTAGAAGAATTTTTTCCAACACCGATTACTGGGTGTTCACTCTCCTGGACCCACGGTACAAGCAGAACCTTTCCACTCTCATCCCTGCAGAGGAAAGGAGTATGCGGCAGAGGGCATGGTTCTGTGGGCCAAGTAGCGGGGAAGAGGAGGCGAGCAGGCAGCTTGTCCAGCACTGGCAGGGGAACGCTCTCCAAGGCCTTTGCCAGTTTTATGTCACCCCAGCAAGACACTGTCACCTGTCCCCAGTCTAGGCAGAGTAGGGGGGAGCTGTACAGAAAGATGGTGAGGGAGTACCTAGCTGACCATACCAACGTCCGTAGCGATCACTCTGCTCCATACAACTACTGGGTTTCAAAGCTGGACACGTGGCCTGAACTGGCGCTGTACGCCTTGGAGGTGCTGGCCTGCCCTGCCGCTAGCGTGCTGTCAGAGCGGGTATTCAGTGCAGCTGGTGGCGTCATCACCGATAAGCGTACACGCCTGTCAACTGACAGCGCTGACAGGCTGACGCTTATTAAAATGAACAAAGCCTGGATTTCACCGGAATTCAAATCTCCTCCGGGGGAAAGCAGCTAAAGATTTAAATAACTTATGTATCCGATTCCTCTTCTCTACTCCTCTTCTCTACTCCTCCTCCTCCATATCGTCTCTGCCTAACGCTGACCCAAAAAACGCCATTTTTTAGAGGTCCAACTGGCACTCTTTTAGCACAATTTTTCAGGAGGGCCCCGTACAGGCCCTCTCTTCAAACAATTTTTCAGGAGGGCCCCCTACAGGCCCTCTATTCAAACAATTTTTCAAGAGGTCCACCTACAGGCCCTCTATTCAAACAATTTTTCCAGAGGTCCACCTACAGGCCCTCTCTTCAAACAATTTTTCAGGAGGGCCCCCTACAGGCCCTCTCTTCAAACAATTTTTCAGGAGGGCCCCCTACAGGCCCTCTATTCAAACAATTTTTCCAGAGGTCCACCTACAGGCCCTCTCTTCAAACAATTTTTCAGGAGGGCCCCCTACAGGCCCTCTATTCAAACAATTTTTCCAGAGGTCCACCTACAGGCCCTCTCTTCAAACAATTTTTCAGGAGGGCCCCCTACAGGCCCTCTATTCAAACAATTTTTCCAGAGGTCCACCTACAGGCCCTCTCTTCAAACAATTTTTCAGGAGGGCCCCCTACAGGCCCTCTATTCAAACAATTTTTCCAGAGGTCCACCTATAGGCCCTCTGTCCAAACAATTTTAACGGAGGTCCACCTACAGGCCCTCTCTCTCTCCAAACAATTGTTCCGGAGGTCCACCTACAGGCCCTCTCTCCAAACAATTTTTCCGGAGGTCCACCTATAGGCCCTCTCTCCAAACAATTGACGTCTTTTTCCTATCTTTCTCTCTCTCCAAACTATTTTTCTGGATAGCTGCCATATACGGTATTAAACTGAGAAGAATACAGAGAACACATGCTACACTTGATCAAGTTCATAATTTACGACTGTACCGGTTGATGCAACAGTTTTCAAAAATCCATTCTGGCTGTTGTCACCACCACACACGCTAGCCCAGGGGGCACTCCTCTGGCTCTTCCAGCGAAACCTCCTTCCCCCCCACCTACATGCCCTCTCTCCAAACAATTTTCCCATGTATTAGATATTGTACTGATTTTGAATTGCCTCCTGCGATAGATGGGAATCGAACCCGCATCAACTGCTTGGGAAGTAGCTATGCTCACCACTATACCACCAGCAGGCACAGCAACTGATAAGAACAGATACTAAACTTGATTTTAGCTGCAGTGCCAGCATGAGCAGTGGTGTCACCTGCAGGCGGTGATGGACCTTCGTTGCACCTAGTTGGGTGCTTCCCTAACATGTGATGGGCATGTGCTTCGCCTTTCTTGGTCTGGGTGAGCACAATTGCCATGAGGGTAACCACCAGGCTGTTGCCTGAGAATTTGGGGTAATGGTGGGATTAGGCAGCCTCAGAGGCATCCATGCATGCTGCCCCTGCTGTTTCCTGTCCATTTCCGTGGTGTTTCCATCATTTTCTGATGTTTCCAGGTTTTCACCCAGCCTTCCCTAGGCAGAGCCTTGGTCCCCCGCAAAAATGCTCGAGTCTCCCATTGACTTCAATGGGGTTCGTTATTCGAAACGAGCACCCGAGCATCGGGAAAAGTTCGACTCGAATAACGAGCACCCGAGCATTTTAGTGCTCGCTCATCTCTAATCTTTTATCTTCATACTCTTATCATGTTTGACTATATTTTATTCCTTTTATTAATATTTCTATTACATTCATATTCATGTTTTTATTATATTTACATTTCCATTATGAAAAATCCCACTAAAAGTATATATAATATAATCTTTTATATATTATTTATACTGTATATAGCTTTTATATATAGACCTCCATCATTCGCAATTGGGCATACAAGAAATAAGATATGTGCACAATATATATGACACATCCAGCAAAAAGAAAAAAAGAAGAAAAAAGAAAGGAGAAAAGCTATTTATTTACCCCACATTACATGTAATATTTTTATTATAACCATATTCATTTTTATATTTATATTTTTATTATGAAAAATCTTACTAAAATTATATATAGTATTATCCTTTATATATCTTTTATATATCTCTTATATAGTATTTATATATAGTATTTATATACAGTATAGACCTCTATTATTCATATTTGGTCATACAAGATATATGTGCATAATATATATGACACATCCAGCAAAAAGAAAAAAGAAGAAGAAAAAAGAAAGGAGAAAAGTTATTTATTCACCCCACATTACATCTATCAGATGTAAGATTTATTCCACACCACATTTTCCATAGACTCTGGTCAACACAACTCCTCCCATTGGAGGGTAGATAGAGTATAAATCTCAGGAAAGGAGAGGATCTAGTCACCACTGAGGAAGGGGCAGACCAAAGACCCCGAAACGCGTTTGAGCTGAACACTAGACCTCACTCATTTCCTATTTCAACAAAAAGACGTCTTTAAAGAATAATCCGCAGATAATTCTCACACTCTATTGTGTTTATATACATCTTTACCAAGGATAAATAGACACCAATATCGACTCCTGGAAGGCTAAGAGCAAAGCAGCGCTACAACTGGGAACACCCCCCTACTGAACACCTAACAGGTACCCACGTGGGACGCCACGTGGGACGCTGGGTGAGCCGAAAAAGGCGCGCTCCACATAGGATACGAGCGGGAACCTGCACGCCGCAGACACTGAGGATCGGAGAACGAATACCAGAGACTCATCTAAGTAGGGTAACGTACGGATAAAAATACTGTTGCGCATTGCTATTGTGCTATTTACAAACTCTTATACATAAGTACCAAAAAGCGAAAGCTTAAAGGGAACCTGTCAGCTCTGAAACACCCTCCAAACTAGAGTAAGCGGTGTATAGTGTAAGTGACGTCAAGTCCGGTTATGTAATTTTTATCTTCATACTCGCTTCCATTCTGATGTTGTGCTCACATAAACCAGCAGTAAAATGCACTCAGTGGACTCCAGTGCTCACTCACATAATGGAGAGGACTCATAGAAGAGTCCAGTGAGTGCATTTTACTGCAGGTTTGTGGGAGCACAGCATCAGAATGGAAGTGAGTATGAAGATAAAGCTTACATATTCGGATTCAGCATCACTTACACTATACATCTCTTACTCTAGTTCAGGGGGTGTTTCGGAGATGACAGGTTCCCTTTAAGTGGGGACAGAAATCTGCTAACAGTGTACATATTGAGATCTCAATTGCACAATATCTTACTGCTGGACATAAGATTAGGACTCTCTACATATAGAGGATTCATCATATACCAGAGCATTTACGAAATATTCCTTTAAGAATTAGTATATTTAAAAGGATTCATTTATGTACATATTCAAATGAACTTCTACCTCACCTATACTCTAATGAACTTTGCTCACCTGATCAATTCATCATTTTAAGTGACTGCCCCCTTTTTATCCATTTTTTGGAATACCATATTTCTGCAATTTTCCTTTCTTGATTTTATTTTTTTACTTTATTTTTTTGACATTATTATTTTTTTGACTTTATTATTTATTATATTTTTCTATTTTTAAGTTTGATTTACTTCTAATTGATCCCGGTTAATTGGAATATTTTAATAGTACTAGATTAATAAACAACATTGTTAACCATAGATACACCGGTGTGTTATAATAATTTAATAGCCAGATTAAAGAGTGCTCATCCCGTATTTATCTCATATACTATATCAGGATTGATCCTCTCTGAAACTTGACTTACCTCCAAGAGTCCACTGGGCAGCTACTGTACCTCTAAACTGTACCAGTCCACTCGCACTATAGTAATGGAACCAACAGGCTGCTTTGTAAGCCTCATGGAAGCCAAGCTTTCTCTCGCTGTTCTCTGGTCCCTCTCTCACCTAAGGGCTATTGTTGGTACAACCCACACTGGCCTGCAAGGAATCCCAAACAGTGAAAGCCTCTTCCTATTATGTCACCAGCTCTTCCTTGGTAAAACACTGAGGTGTCATTAAATAGTATCTCTAGCATTCTGGTTCTATTTAGCTTTCACCATCAGTCTCATGGCACCCCCAGGGACCGCCACATGCAGTGCTAATCAGGTTTTCAGTTGCTTGCTTCTCTGCTTTGCACAGCCCACTGGTGCCCTCCTCAGTGGCTGTACTCAGAGCTCCGCTGCTTTGACACCATGAGCAGGCTCCTCTGCCACCACACCCCCTTGTTGGTGCCAACAGAGTTCCTCTAACACACACATTGCAGCACAATGGGTTCACTAAAAATGCACGGTAGCTTGATACACGGCTGGTGCAGGTAATCACTCTGAGCTGGGGTTGGGCGCATCCCGTCGGGACAGTGGTTTGGAAGTAGACATTGAAGCAGCAGCTCTCTTCTGGGCTGGTGCTAGTAGTTCAAGATACACATCGCATTGTGCCCACTCTGCTTACACTTGGACGTGCTGCCCTTTTTAAGATCGTCTGAGATAACACATGTGTGAACTGATGTCCTTTGCTTCAAAAGATTGACTTGAAGAACACGTTGATCACCAGGCAGCCGGGTGATCTTCAGCTAGTATGGAAGTAGCAAGTCCACAGGTTGTCTCCGGAGGGACACAGGAGGGCTAGGACGAACTCCTAGCTCGGAGATGGGCCCATATCGGTGTACAACTGCAGTCTCATAAAGTCCAAAGGCCTGCATTTGCAGAGCGTCCACCTCTACTGTTTGGGCTGAACAGGCGTATGGATCTGGGCCAGCATAGGGCCCTCTGGGGCCATTGGGCCAGGTGAACTTAACCTCCTCCCTGGAGCTGATCAAAGAGGTAATCTCTTTTCCTAAAGCGCTAGCTGACAAATATATTCTTCCCCGTTTCAGAGTGTCTGATAAATTTGAATCCACAATCAATGAAAAAGGAGACCACCACCCCTCTGATTGACACCATGAGCAGGCTCCTCTGCCACCACACCCCCTTGTTGGTGCCAACAGAGTTCCTCTAACACAACTCCTGGCTCCTCCAAAAAAGCATTATGGTGAAATGCTCAGAGTCACAACATTCTGGTCGTAGCTTTAAAGCACCAGCTCACAAACTACAGGGCTGCCTCCCATTGAAACAAACCTGAACTGGAGATGCTGAGACACAGGACTGGAGCAGATATCTTCAACTCACAGCTCTTGACATAAGTAGTCATGAAGTCGGTGGGAAAAAAATGTCTTTTAGAGGAGTTGTACATTATAGGAAAACATGGTCTGGATTAAGGTTGTCTTCTCAAAGAAGTGTCAATTACCATATATACAGTAGAACAATATGCACTTGGCCATATTCAAGACCTATTTCACCTATATGACTCAGCTGTGTGCATCACCCTTACTTTATGAGACCTTGCCCCTTATCCATAGTGTTTGAACATCCTTAGTGTTGAATATAATTTAGACAGAGATGCCAGAACATCTGAATTGAACGGTTTATTAGTTTCAGTAGTCAGAGGTATCTCTTACTGGTGACATCCATGGTCAGGTTTCTGTGCTAACGCAGGAAATGTATCTCGTTTTTTCCATAAAGAGGTTCATCCAAGGTTATCAAAACTGTAATGACTGGAATAACTACATTTTATGGGTTCTCTGGCTAATTCCAGTCGTATGTGTGTGCTCCCTGGTCTTCATTAGCTCTACCACCTGTATAATATAGATATGTCACACATTATTACACGGATGACTTGGCAGCATTGAACGCAGTGATCTGTAGGTTATGTTTCCTGCAGCAATAATGAATACTTGTTCAGATTTGGTTTCATATGGTTTAATAGGGATGTCTGCCTTTTCAACTACTTTTGATTTGCTCCAATGAATGTAAAATTTTAAAAAATCAATCGACTTAGCAAATACTGGTGATTACAAATCTTCCACCGTTTTATGTCTACAGCTTCTATGAAGAACTATGGGGCACATTTTTTAAGACCAGCCAACAACCTTCTCATCAGATGTTACCTCCTCCTCAGCACCCTGATCTAGCTTCCAGCTCCTGTCCAACACACAATCATTGTCATCGTCCTCGCCCTCCCCACCATTTTTATCAGATTGGGATATGTCATTGTGTGCTACTTGACCTCCTCCTGATTCCCTGCTATGTATTTGCACAAAGTGCCACTGATACCAGGGCTTATACTGCCCCTACCACCACCACTATGGCTACAAATGCCACTACTACTACCTCTACCACCAACACAACTATGCATTGGGTCCCCCATCTCCCTCTGAACGTCCTCCTCATGACAGTCCAAATGATGACTGTTCTCAAATGACAGGCTATCTTTAATAGTGCATGAGTTTTGTGGGTTTTGATGCCTGGCTCCAATGCACAGACTCAGAGGTGCCCCAGACATCATCCTGCTGTGAGGAGAAACGAGTCATCCAGTCCACAATCTTTTTGTCCTCAATAATAATGTGGAACATATTGTAAGCAAGGGAGAACTATCGGGCTTGCTTCTACTACTTCTACTGGCCAGACTGCTGGTTCTGCTACTGCTGTTAGCAGGGGCGTAGCTATAGGGGGTGCAGGGGTAGCAGTCGCTATTGGGCCCAGGAGCCTGAGGGGGCCCAAAGACCCTTGTGCCACATAAGAAGTCATACAAAGCACTGAGGGAAGGGGGCCCAAGCTGAACTCTTGCACCAGGGCCCATGAGGCTATAGCTACGCTCCTGGCTGTTAGCGCTATCACAGCCCCTCACATTCTGACTCTCAGTTGACGAGGTGTGGGCTTTTCATTTTCCACTCTTCCATTTATTAGACACTTTATTATGAGGCCTATGAATGGAACAGTCACAGGTTTGGTACACAGATTATTAAATGGTACTAGCAAAATTGCAAGTGTTTTTTATGTAATTTAAAGAAAGAGGCACAATTAAATGTCCCTTCTCTTCTACAAACACACTGCAAACTGGTAGTGACAATATACAATGGTAATACAATGCATAAAATAAAACAAGTATATAAAGGCTGCTTTTGCAGCACAGTGCGTTCACTAATATTGCATGGTACCTTGATGTAATTCAATGCATTAACTGAAACTGATATATAAATGCTATTATTGCAGCACAAAGTGTTCACTAGTGGTCCACGGTAGCTTGACGCAATTCAATGCATTAACTGGTATATAAATGCTGTTATTGCAGCACAGAGTTCACTAGTGGTGCATGAAAGCTTGATACAATGCAATACCTTAACTAAAACTGGTGTATAAATGCTGTTATTCCAGCACGGGTTTCACTAATACTCCACTGTACACTTGACACAATACAATCATTTAAACAAATCTGGTAGATAAATGATGTTATTGCAGCACAATGCAGTAGCTTGTTGCAATACAGTACATGAAGTGAAACTTGAGTTGTTTTTTAAGGCCTGGCTGGCTGTCCATTAACAGAAGGAAATGAGGTTGTTGCAGGATTTTGTTGATCAGCCTTTGAGCCAATCATGGCAAGCTCCCTCCCTCCCAGGGCCATGTGATCCTCCATCTTCATCCTTTTTGTCGTTTTCCCCACCAATTGTCACTGTAAAATAATGGCGAGGTTTTACACAATTCATCTGAAGTGAATCACCCAAACTTCTGATTCTCATTTGGCAGCAGAATTTTTGTAATATGTGTAATGAATCCAATTCATTCAGAATCAATTCTTTCATCTCTAACCTAACCTCAATCTGTGACACAAAAGAGGAACAGATTGAAAGCAAAGTTTGTTAGGCCCCATGAAACCTCGAAAAATTAGATCAATTAATGTGGGATGATTGTGCAATGCCTCTTGTTTGTGGTTGTTCCAGTAATCGTCACTTGAAAACTGAGAGAGACAGAATCTTTGAACTGAGAGACCTTGGTTTATCACTCCAGCTATGCACCTAGACCGAGATGTAAGGGCAACGGCCCGGAGTAGGAAGTGCGAGTGTGGTGGTTTCAGGAGATGATGGTAGTAGTACTCACAGTGGCTATCATCCTCCCCTGTGCTCCCTGGGCTGAGCAAAGTGAAGGGAGGAGCACACGCTTTGTTTCCCTCGGAGTATGTCCTGGTTTGGATTTTCCTGTCTCCTGCCAAGGGGTGTAATTCTCTTGATATACATATCTTGTGTTTCTACAATGTCCACAGTGGGTTGCAGATCCTTTAAAGAAGAACTCCCGCAAAAAAATTTATTCCATGTACTGCTAGAAATGTACATGATGTAATTTGTAGTAAATGTCATTTTCTTACCAGTGTCTGTATTTTTGACTTGTGACTAGGAATTAGACCCACCAACTCACACAAAGACTTATGCGTGGACAGGAAGTCTAATTCTCTATGTATTCCTATGAGACTGAAAGTGAGGCTCCCATAGGAATAAATAGAGCAGTTACTGGCTTCCTGTCCTGGGTCAGTTGGAGGTCAGGGAGTTGTTCACATGACTCAGCTACAATAAGAAGATAGGTTATTACTCACAATTACATTCTCTGATAAGAAGATGACATTCACTATAAATTATATCATGCACCTTTCTAACAGGTCAGAGAATAAAAATGTTTGAGGGAGTTCTTCTTTAATAGACTTGCAATCTGTCTCTCAAGTATGTCTGGGAGCCTAAAGACTGTGAAGTCCAGTAGTCATACAGGTGCATTACCTTCACAGACTTCGCTTTATGCACTGTCCCTCTTTATGGCTGCTTTGCCACCTTAAATAAATGCAATTCTTCTCTACCTAAGAAGATGACACATGGTTTTGTGCTGTTGACAGTTCAAGTTCAGGTTCCTCTGTGGCGGCCACTGCAGGTGATGACTCTGGGCTGAGGTTGGCAGCAGCAGAAGGCAGTTTGGGCTCCGCCGTGGCAGCTGATGCAGCTAGTACTTCATGTCTCTCCCGCCGGGACAGTGTTTTGGAAGTACATGTTGAAGAAGTGGCTCTCTTCTGGGCTGGTGCTAATAGTTTAAGATAATCTCTTTTCCTAAAGAGCTGGCTGACAAATATATTCTTCCCCGTTTCAGAGTCTCTGATAAATTTGAATCCACAATGAAAAAGTAAACCACCACCCTTCTGTGAATCTCGATCATGGGGTCTCCAGCCCGTGAGTAATCCAATAGCGCCTTCATCCTCTTTTCCTGGCAGGCCTTCTTGTGTTTAGTAATTTCTAACCAACGCTGATGCAGTTCCAGCAGGACTTCATCATATCCAGGAAGTGGGCAAGGACATAGGTCTCAGAATGGGTCTCTGTCACAGTGGACAGTGTCATGTTCCTGTAACCTTGTATATAGCAGGGTATTGCGCTCCTTTTTCTAGGTTAGTGTTTGTCTTATTAGATATAAGGTGTTGCATTGATAGTTTTCACATCATCCTGTTACCAAAGATACGGTGCTCTGATGACCTCTTTAGTCCTCTGCTAGTTGCTAGGACTGGAATCTCTATACTTTTACTGAAGTCTCAGGTGTCTTGGCAGCTCTTCAAAGCATTCTTCTCTACCTGAGTAGTAAATCCCACTGCCCCCAGCTAGCTGATAACACAGACAGGGGAGAAGATGTGTGTGTGAATCTGAATGGGGGGAAGTCAGTCTGTGGGGGTTTATATAGCACTCTTCTGGATTTTCCTGTGATACTAGAAATTGGAATACCTTTAGCATTATCTGCATATTACCCAGAGACTGTGAGGAAGGGCCCGTCCTTAGACATGGAATCTTACAACATGTTACTGTATAGTTAATATCTGTGAACTGTCACTTATGTGACTCAGCGACCACATCAGGAGCTAATGGCTGAGAAGATGGAGTGACCCCAAACTCTGAAGAAGAGGAAGGTCACTCGTCACATGAAACTTCTCGCAAAGCCTCCTCTACCTCATAGTCCAGTTCTTTATACCAGTAGAAGACACTGTCACACATGGAGTTGTCTCTCTTACAGTCTAGATTACAGTGGCCAGAAGACAGCAGAAGGAGTAGTGAAGTTCCACCCACTAGATGTGCTAGCTGCGCCGGCAGGAGAAGACAGAGGAGCGCCGGACCCGGAGCAGAGCCGCGGCCCAGGAGAGGTGAGAGAGTTTTTAATTTTATTCTGATGGGCTGATCTGAGGTCTGATGGGGGCACTGTGGGCTGATATGAGGTCTGATAGGGGCACAGTGGGCGGATATGGGGGCACAGTGGGCTGATCTGAGGTATGATGGGGGCACAGAGGGCTGATCTGAGGTCTGATGGGGGCACAGATGGCTGTTCTGAGGTCTGATGGGGGAACAGTGGGCTGATATACGGACACAGTGGGCTGATCTGAGGTCTGATGGGGGCTGAGTGGGCTGATTTGCTGATTTGAGGTCAGATGGGGCCTGAGTGGGCTGATCTGAGGTCTGATGGTGGTCTGAAAGGGCTGATCTGGGGTCTGATGGGGGTCTGATGTGATGTCCTGAAATTTATGGGGGGGTCTAATATGAGGTCTGATGAAAAATATTTTTTTCTTATTTTCCTACTCTAAAATCTGGGGTGTGTCTTATTATCAGGTGCGTGCTATAAAGCCAAAAATATGGTATTTAGTGTTAGGTTCCAGTCTTCTAGAGATCGCCTTGACGCCGGCGGACAGGCCCAAATTATTTTGTACAAAATGTATTTGCCAAGAATCTTAAATTTATAAGATAAGCGTAGTATTAGCACCAGAATATTTTCTATCACTATGGAATTTTTTTTTACTTTATTTGTGTTTTCAGAGTGCTTTTGAATTGTGTTTTTTTTCTTATAGTAAGCCATGCACCTATGTGTCCATTATAAGAGTGGAATAGATTTTGTCCCTTAGAGGTAAAAAATAAATAAAAATGAAAGTTTCTATGAAATGACAGCAAGCACAGATCTTAGAAGAATTGATGTACTGATACAGAAAGTAAATTGAGAAATTGTACTTTTCATTATACATTGAATATATTTACTGACAATGGTAGGGGTTACCTGCGGACAGACTCTTACTGCCGCACCAACAGTCAGGATTTTACCATTAAATGCATTAAATAAATATTCAGTCGTATTGTAATGACTTGATGTGTTTTAGAAACGGTACAAAATGAAGGATGGACCAAATAAAATGCTTTTAGTGGGGCCGTCATCCAGCCACAGCGAAAGCCTTCAAAAAACACTGGCTGGGGACCAAGACAAATACTGCGATCATAGAAAAGTGTTAAAACATCAAGTGCCTATAGGAGGGGATGCTGGGGAGGAATAAACTGATTCGTTTTAAGCTGGCTGGGAAGGGTCTGCAGAGGGCTGTGCACCTGCAAAACGGTCACAAAATTGGGACTGAGCCCAGGCATGGATTCCCGGTGGACATAACACCTCGGCCACACACAATATCACAAATGAACTGGGTAAATCTGAGTCAACCTCAGAAAAAGAGTCGACCGATAGAAGCTAAAATATTGTCCACAAGTTAAAGTTTGTTCACCTATAGACACAATATCACAGTTTACATATAAAATGAATCTAAACAAAAAGTTGAATAGATTTGTGTTTAGATTACATTTTTTTACCTAGTGCTGATCTTAAATAATAGCCAGAACAGCATTAACAATTCTGAGGGCTTCAGAGCTGAAATCTCTCTGTATACTTTGTTCTGGATATAATAGGATTGGTATATGATGTAACATCATGTATTATACAGTGAGGAAAAAAAGTATTTAGTCAGCCACCAATTGTGCAAGTTCTCCCTCTTAAAAAGATGAGAGAGGCCTGTAATTGACATAATAGGTAGACCTCAACTATGAGAGACAAAATGAGAAAACAAATCCAGAAAATCACATTGTCTGATTTTTAAAGAATTTATTTGCAAATTATGGTGGAAAATAAGTATTTGGTCAATAACAAAAGTCCATCTCAATACTTTGTTATATATCCTTTGTTGGCAATGACAGAGGTCAAACGTTTTCTGTAAGTCTTCACAAGGTTGGCACACACTGTTGCTGGTATGTTGGCCCATTCCTCCATGCAGATCTCCTCTAGAGCAGTGATGTTTTGGGGCTGTCGCTGGGCAACACAGACTTTCAACTCCCTCCAAAGGTTTTCTAGGGGGTTGAGATCTGGAGACTGGCTAGGCCACTCCAGGACCTTGAAATGCTTCTTACGAAGCCACTCCTTTGTTGCCCTGGCGGTGTGCTTGGGATCATTGTCATGCTGAAAGACCCAGCCACGTTTCATCTTCAATGCCCTTGCTGATGGAAAGAGGTTTGCACTCAAATTCTCACGATACATGGCCCCATTCATTCTTTCACGTACATGGATCAGTCATCCTGGCCCCTTAGCAGAGAAACAGTCCCAAAGCATGATGTTGCCACCCCCATGCTTCACAGTAGGTATGGTGTTCTTTGGAAGCAACTCAGCATTCACTTTCCTCCAAACATGACTGGTTGTGTTTCTACCAAATGGTTCTACTTTGGTTTCATCTGACCATACGACATTCTCCCAATACTCTTCTGTAACATCCAAATGCTCTCTAGCAAACTTCAGACGGGCCCGGATATGTACTGGCTTAAGCAGGGGGACACGTCTGGCACTGCAGGATCCCTGGTGGCGTAGTGTGTTACTGATGGTAGACTTTGTTACGTTGGTCCCAACTTTCTGCAGGTCATTCACTAGGTTCCCCCGTGTGGTTCTGGGATTATTGCTCACAGTTCTTGTGATCATTTTGACCCCATGGGGTGAGATCTTGCGTAGAGCCCCTGATCGAGGGAGATTATCAGTGGTCTTGTATGTCTTCCATTTTCTATTTATTGCTCCCACAGTTGATTTCTTCATACCAATCTGCTTGCCTATTGCAGATTCAGTCTTCCCAGCCTGGTGCAGGTCTACAATTTTGTTTCTGGTGTCCTTCAACAGCTCTTTGGTCTTCACCACAGTGGAGTTTGGAGTGTGACTGTTTGAGGTTGTGGACAGGTGTCTTTTATACTGATAACAAGTTCAAACAGGTGCCATTACTACAGGTAATGAGTGGAGGACAGAGGAGAAGTTACAGGGCTGTGAGAGCCAAAAATCTTGCTTGTTTGTAGGTGACCAAATACTTATTTTCCACCATGATTTGCAAATAAATTCTTTAAAAATCAGACAATGTGATTTTCTGGATTTGTTTTCTCATTTTGTCTCTCATAGTTGAGGTCTACCTATGATGTCAATTACAGGCCTCTCTCATCTTTTTAAGTGGGAGAACTTGCACAATTGGAGGGTGACTAAATACTTTTTTTCCCCACTGTATTTTTGGCAGGGGTGTAGCTTAAGGCTCATGGGCCCTCATGCAAGGGTTCAGCTTGGGTTCCCCTTCCCTCAAAAGTTGAAACGGCACCCCCCTCCATGCCAAATTCTTAACCTAACCCTTTCCCTCCAACCAGAGGTGTAACTTGACCAGCATGCACTTTCTAAAACACAAGTGTCTTCTTATGCATCAGAAGGGTCTTTGGGCCCCCTCAGGCTCCTGGGCCCGGTGGCAACTGCTACCTCTGCACCCCCTATAGCTACTCCCCTGATTTTTGGTGTATAGGACACACATAAGGATAAGATACAACCAATTTCAGAGGGTAGAGGGTGACACTTGGGTAAAGGGGGAGATCATTGGTGATACAATACTAGAGAAATGTCAAGAACTTTGGACAGTACTGGTGGACTGTATTGAAGCTGTGTGTTGAAGGACAATGCAGACGTAGACCTCACATAACCAGAACCTAAACACTGCAAGAAAGCTTCAGCTCCCCCGCTATCAGTCCTCCTTAATATCACAAAAATAATACACTGTCTTAGGCTTTGTTCACATCCGCACTAAATATTAAATCTGCTCTGTTATAGGAGTAGAACCATGAAAATAATGGAGGCAGTGGTCTGATGCATTCGGGAAAAGAACAGCGCCTAACGGACCCATTTGACTACATGTATAATGGGTTCACTGGGTTTCCATTAGGGAGCCTGGCATTTTACAGACAAAATAGTCACCTTATGGGTCAGTTCACATGAAGTTTTTGAAGCTGATTTTGGAGAGTTTCTGCCTCAAAATCAGCTCAAAAAAACACCTAAAAAAATTCATTTCAATGGGAATCAGCACTTGCTTTTTTTATATGAGCAAAAAAGAAGCATCACGCCCTATCTTGGGGCAGAACAAAAACAGCTTCATGTAGGTCCATGCATTTTTTGCTCATTTTCCACACATTTTTTTGGTACAGATCTACACCAAAAACCTCAAGTAGAAAATGCAGTTTTGTATTGAAGTGAATACCCATTAGTAAAAAAAAAAGACGCATCTGTATCAAAAACACATTAAAAATGCACAAAAAATGTTTTTTTTTCACGCTGAAAAAAACATGCATATTCTGCGCGTGTTTTTCAAAATCAGTTGTGTGAACTGCCCCTAACGCTTCTGTTCCAACGCCTCCCGCTTCCGAACTGCTGTGACCAGTAATTGGCTGTGGCATCACAACTCTATGTTGAGAGGGACCAGAAAGTACAGAGACCAATAAATGACCCAGGAAGTGTTTGAACACGAGCCATGGGCAGCTAGATACTCCACTTGTTTTGATACATCTCTTCAGAGTGAAGGGTTATTACTTCAGAGTCATGTAAAGTCAAGTCACTAGGGGAAATTTATCAAACTGGTGTTAAGTAGAGTTAAGGAGCTGCCCATAGCAACCAATCAGATTCCACCTTTCATTTTCCAAAGGAGCTGTGAAAAATGAAATGTGGGATCTGATTGGTTGCTATGGGCAACTACTTAACTGTACTTAACACCAGTTTGATAAATCTCCCCCATTATACTTAAAGGGATTATTCAGCCGTCACCACAGTTGTACTTATCTGGCCAAACCTTCTCTGCCTACAGAAAGAATAGCATTTACCTAGCCACCGATGCTCCCTTCCAGTACCATGGGTTCCATCCCCACTGCTTCCGATACTCAGTGGACCGGAAATGTTATGTCTTGGGATAAGCAAACCCGAACTGCAAAGTTTGGGTTCATACCAAACATTGCGGGTTCGGGAACCCGAACACGGACTTTGCCACGGAAGTCCGTGTCCAGGTTCGGTGTTTGGTTGCAGATTAAAGCTTGTACAAAGGCTGCAATGCAGCCAATCAAAAAGCTTTTAAGCTGTGGGCACTTGGAAGCCATCACAGTCATGCCTAGTATTGACATGGCTGCGACTGGCCGGCGCAGCAGGTGACCTGGCCTGTATAAATGCTGGATCACGTGTGGTGCCACCATTCTGCTCTAACTAGTGTAAGGACAGGACACAGCTGCAGTGAGAGACAGCACCAAAGTTCGTGTCCCCATTGACTTCTATAGGGTTCGGGTCCAGGGTCATGTTCGGGTCAAGTTCAGGTACCCGAACCGAACTTTGAACTAAAGTTCGGTTGAACCCGTCGAACCCAAACATCCACGGGTTCATCCCTAGTTATGTCCTGTCTGTTATCATGTGTACTGCTGCAGCCATTCCCTGGCCTCAGTGGTCATGTCTCCCTAAGGCTACTTTCACACTAGCGTTTTTAAATTCCGGTATTGAGTTCCGTCATAGGGGCTCAATACCGGAATAAAACGCTTCAGTTTTGTCCCCATTCATTGTCAATGGGGACAAAACTGAACTGAAGACAACGGAATGCTCCTGAAAGCATTCCGTTCCGTCTTCAGACCGGAGAACAAACTGCAGCATGCTGCGGTTTGCTCTCCGGTCCAGGCATCCGCACCAAGACGGATCCGGAATGACCCCCAATGCAAGTCAATGGGGACGGATCCGTTTGGTGTGGACACACCAGTAATCCGGATCTGTCCTCCATTGATTTCCAATGGGGGGTCATTCCGGATCCGGCTACATACATACAGACATACATACAAACATACATACAGACATACATACAAACATACAGACATACATACATACTCACATACTCCAGGGACGCCGGCAGCATGTCTTCACGCGCCTCCTGCGCGCAGCTATGACGTTTCCCCACTGCGCCCAGCAGAGGGCGCTGTGGGGAATCGTCATCACTGCGCGCAGGAGGCGCGTGAAGATGTTCTGCCGGCGTCCCTGGAGTATGTGAGTATGTATGTATGTATGTCTGTATGTTTGTATGTATGTCTGTATGTTTGTTTGTATGTATGTCTGTGTCTTGTTTCAATGTGTGTCATGTGTGGGGCCGGAGCGCTGCTCCGGCTCCACACATGTATAGTGTTAGCACGGATCCGTTGGCACCCTTTAGGTGCCGGATCCGTGCTAACGCTAGTGTGAAAGAGGCCTAAGCAGCATGTGACTGCTGTGGCCAGTGAAAGGCTGCAGCAGTCCACGTGATGATGGATGGGACATCACACTTTACGTCTTACATCTTTAGGCAGAGCAGATTTGGGCACATAATTGCAGTGGAAGGTTGGACACCCCCTTTAATAATATTAATCTGATGAAATAGGAAAAAAGGCTTCTAGTATACTTATAGAAATTTTACCAATTTGTCTTCATCTGTACAGTAAGGCTACCTGCACAAGTTGTGGATTACACGGTTTTTTTCACACAGATTTTTGGATGGAAAAACGACACCGTCATACAGTACAAAAGTCAATTTTGCTCTCTGCAGAAATTTACCTGATGTGTGGATTTTGAAATCCGCCACCTAATGCAAATGATGCTGAGTACGATTATGTAATTTTTATCTTCATACTTGAATTCCGACACTGAGCTCAGACAAACCAGCAGTAAAATGCATTGAGAGGACTCCTCTTTGAGTCCTCTCTATTATGTGCATGAGCACAAGAGTCCTCTCAGTGCATCTAACTGCTGGTTTGTCAGAGCTCAGCGTCAGAATTCAAGTGAGTGTGAAGATAAAAATCAGACTACGCACCACTTACAATATACAGAAGTTACTATAGTTTAGTGGGTGTTTTGGAGCTGACAGATTGCCATTAAATGGGTTTGTTAACATAAACAGAAAATCTGTAACAAAAATCACAGAAAAACAGCAAACGATAATAAATAGAGCAGATTTGTATATGTAATGTGACTTCATTTTCTGCATACAAAACTGCAGGTATCCTAAAGCGTCAATATTTTTTCAATCTATTAATCATTTTTTTCTCTTACGACAATGATAAAAGTTATGTTATGTTGTAAAAGCTGGAGGCAGATAACACAAGATTATTCTGTTTACAATAGAAGATTGACACAGCTTCACCTCCTTTCTTCCTCTATCTACACAGGTCACAGAACAGATTCACACAGCTCCTCCTCCTCCTCCCTCCCCCTGCACAGGTCAGATTCACACAGCTCCTCTTCCCTGCACAGGTCACAGAAAGGATTCACACAGCTCCTCCTCCCTCCCCCCTTTCCCTGCACAGGTCACAGAATAGTTTCACATAGCACCTCCTCCCTCCCCCTGCACAGGACACAGTACAGATTCACACAGCTCCTCCTCCCTCTCCATGCACAGGTCAAATTCACACAGCTCCTCCTCCCTGCACAGGTCACAGGTCATATTCATACAGCTCCTCCTTTCTCCTCCCTCTGCCTGCACAGGTCAGATTTACACAGCTCCTCCTCTCTCCCTGCACAGGTCACATTTACACAGCTCCTCCTCTCTCTCCCTGCACAGGCCAGATTCACACAGCTTCTCCGCCCTCCTCCCACTTCCTGCACAGGTCAGATTTACACAGCTCCTCCTCCCTCTCCCTGCACATGTCAGATTCACACAGCTCCTCCTCCCGCTTCCTGCACAGGTCACAGAACAGATTCACACAGCTCCTCCTCCCTCCTCCCTGCACAGGTCACAGAACAGATTCACACAGCTCCTTCTCCCTGCACAGGTCACAGAACAGATTCACACAGCTCCTCCTCCCTCCTCCCTCTCCCTGCACAGGTCAGATTCACACAGCTCCTCCTCCCTCCTCCCGCTTCCTGCACAGGTCACAGAACAGATTCACACAGCTCCTCCTCCCTGCACAGGTCACAGAACAGATTCACACAGCTCCTCCTCCCTGCACAGGTCACAAAACAGATTCACACAGCTCCTCCTCCCTCTTCCCTCTCCCTGCACAGGTCACAGAACAGATTCACACAGCTCCTCCTCCCTCTTCCCTCTCCCTGCACAGGTCAGATTCACACAGCTCCTCCTCCCTCTCCCTGCACAGTTCAGATTCACACAGCTCCTCCTCCCTCCTCAGCTCACAGAACCTACTCATTACACTCTGTCAATGAAGACTAGTCTAAAGGCCCCCATACTTTCGGAGAAAAGGATCATGTGAAGTTAATATTTTTGCCCAATCTTTTTGTTGAGATAAGCCACCACCAGGAGTGGTGACCAGCTCTCCTTACATCATGACTCAAGGGGATCAAGTCTTCGCTCCAGCCAGTAATTGATGGTAGTGCTATCTAAGTGAATGTTAAGTAATCTTTCCTTTATAAGTCTGGTCCACTGGGTGGGTGGGTGGTTGGGGGGGGGGGTATATTTGCCAAAACCCCGCCAATTTTGCACAACCTGTTTAAGGTTGTTTTCTGACATATTTGTCTTCTGTCTCAGTGCCTGCTGGAAAGCAAAGTTCTGGAATTGCAGTTCCTACTTCTACATCTAGTAGGTGAACCATAGCAAGGTAATGAAGACGAGATGACGTCACGATAATGTCATACAATACCAATTCATTAAAAGTCGAAATTTAGGGGGAAAAAGTGACTCTGTTTACATGGTGTTAATGGGGGTAGTGCCAGGGAGCCCCCGTTGTAATGGTCACTTTAGTAAATGAAAACATAATGTCATGAGGCTGAACACTAGAGATGCTAGGACGGCTTTATTGACATTGGCACTTAAAGCTTTGCATTGGGATTCTCCAGTTGCAGGGTATACCTGCCTAGAATTTTGGACTTTTGTATGAGGTCATTTAGAAAACACAGTATAAAGCTAATTTGAATGTCGTTATTTAGCTTGGCACAGGCATTTTCCATTTTATTTTGTAAAGAAGGTCACATTTCCATGTGATGACAGCACAGCATCTATATGTTAGCTATATTACAGCGAAACTCCGTAGCCAATATTTAAAGGGGTTGTCTCATCTTGCCTAATGGGGGCATATCGCTAGGATATGCCCCCATTGTCTTATAGGTGCGGGTCCCACCGCTGGGACCCGCACCTATATCGAGAACGGGGCCCCGAAAGCGAACGGGGGCGCACTGCGCATGCGCAGCCGCCTCCATTCATTTTCAATGTGGCCGGCGAAGATAGCCGAGCGCTGGCTCGGCTATTTCCGTCGGCTCCATAGAAATGAATAGGAGCGGTGGCCGCGCAAGCGCGGTGCGCTCCCATTCATTTCTATGGGGAGCCGCTTGGTGGTGGCCGGACGGAGTCCTCCAGCCACCACCTTGCGGGGCCCCGTTCTCGATATAGGTGCGGGTCCCAACGGTGGGACCCGCACCTATAAAAATGGGCATCCTAGGAATGCCCATAGCAATGAACCCTTAAATGCATTATCGCAGCCGCTGGCAACCCAAGCCCTTAGTGGTAGGGATTATTGCTGGGGAAAACTGCAAAAACATGCGTATTGGGTGAAGATTCTGCAAGGATCCAGATGTTTGAATGAATTTTATAA
Source organism: Rhinella marina (assembly GCA_900303285.1). Classification (NCBI taxonomy): domain Eukaryota; kingdom Metazoa; phylum Chordata; class Amphibia; order Anura; family Bufonidae; genus Rhinella; species Rhinella marina. The sequence goes on from ONZH01017876.1 coordinate 24,545, forward strand.
GAAAGTTGAAAGTTAGCACAATGTAATTGCTGGAAGTGCAGACTCTTATATGAAGCATGGAGAGGTGGACACCTTTGCATGTGGCTCAATCCTTCAGTCCCAAGAGGTTCCAGAAAGGGCCAGCAGCAATGGCCCTCAGGAGATCTATGGGATCCCTACTTTATTAGACATGTCTATAAATGCGTCTTTTGAGAATAACCCTTTAAAAGGGTTTTTCAGGACTTACATATTGATGAACTATCAGGACTCTGAACACCCCTGTTTTAGCAGCCACTGGTGTCTGACACTATGCAGTGGATAGAACCAGAAGCAGAACACTCCATTCCCTGCATAGTTTTGTGCTGGGGTATTGCAGCTCAGCTTCTATTCAAGAGTATGGGAGCTGAGCTGCAGCACGCTGGCACTGGAAACTGCTAAGTGTACAGAACCTTCTGTATAGCTTCTGGCACTGGCGACTACTTGAAACAACTGACCTGTGGTGGGACCATGTGTCAGACCCCCACGAATCTGATATTGATGTTCTATCCTAGCCTTTAAGCCGTTTCCAACTTCCGCCAAACATGTACAGTGGATGTCAGGTCTTTAAACATGGTGAGTTGGCGCCATAGTATGCGACCGTGGCATCTAAGAGGGCTTTTTTCAGGAATGCTGTGCTCCCAGGGACTGAAGGGCTCTCCTGAGCTGAGATATGTTACCATGGAGCCCTGCCCTCAATAGGAACATAATGAATCTCCCATAGACTGCAAGTGATCTAGAGAACTGATCTAAGGATCACATGTTAAAGTTCTCTAGAAGACTTAAAGTGAGTGTAAAAGAAAGTGAAAAAAAGCTTTTAAAAATATAAAACAAATAAATAAAAAAATCTGAAATTTAAATCAACTCTTACATGTACGGTGCTGGAGAGAATTGCAAACATGGCGCCCCCCCAGACAAATAATGGATCTAAAAGATCCAGGATTGTTCAGAATAAAAAAAATGAATTTTGTAGGCTCCAATACGAGCTTCAAAATCATAAAATATAAAAGTTTAAATTACTCCTGTTTCGGTTGAATAAAAAAATAAATAACAAGAAATTTAAACATCATGGGCCTCACCACCTCCGAAAACGCCTGTACTATTAAAATCTAAAAATATTTTTCCAATACAGAAAATGGCTAACAGAAAAAAGAGTCAAAATGGCTAATTTGCCATTTTTTCATCACTTCTCTTACCCAAAAAAATGTCATAAAATGTGACCAAAAAGTCACACACACTCTAAAATGGTATCAATAAAAACAATGACCCCCCCACACAGTTCAGTAGATATAACTATAAAAAAGTTATGGGGGTCAGAATATGATGATGTAAAAAAAAAATTAAATAAATAAAAGTTAAAATTTATTTTTACACTATTTAGATATAAAAAAAACCTATGCATATGTGGTACCATTGTAATCGTACTGACACAGAGAATGAAGGGTATCGGTCAGTTTTGTCACAAAGGGAATGCTGTAGGAACGAAACCCGTAAAACTGGGGAGGAATTGCGCTTTTTTCCAATTCCACACCATCTGGAATTTTTTCCTGCTTCCCACTACATTGTATGCCATATTAAATGGTGCCATTAGAAAGTACAACTTGTCCCACAAAAAATAAGCCCTCATACAGCTATGTGAATGGAAAAATAAAAAAGTTATGGCTCAAAGAAAATAGGGTCACCCCATCAACACCAGATAGGAGCCCCAATACGAGGGAGTGCCCCAAGGGAAGACAGGTTGCGCCCTCTATTCATTATGCATTGCCCGGGGAATGCTAAAGTGAGGACTGCCACCTTGAGCTGTGAGTACTACTGTAGTACCCCAGAATAGGAGACTTGCAAAAAGGTTTATTGTTATTGTATTAATTGGTCTAATATAGTGTTCTGATTTACTGCATTGTACACTTGATAGTTTTGCATGGATTAACAATCCTGACTCAGCCCATTTAGGAGGCAAGGAAATGGATTTAGGTCCGCCCCTAGTTTAGAGTCCTCGAAGATCACCGACATTTACTGCTAGAAAACAGTTGCTGTATTCAGTATCCTAGACCTGGCGGGATCTGCAAATGTTTATTATGTATTGTTATGTATTTTCATGTTTATGCCTTTATTCCAGCATGAGGTGGAATGGTTGGCAATGTGTGGTAATAGAAATACAACATACCAAACCATTCCTCCCCTCTTGGTAGTCCTGCTTCCTGTCAGGAGGGGGAGTTCCTGCCTAGGAGCTGTATCCCATTCCCCCGTAAGACCAACACTCCAGAGGGATATTGAGGAACCAGACCCAGTTCTCCTGAGACCCACACTCCAAAGAGACCATCAAAATTCAGAACGCAACCATCAGTTGCAGGAGAAAGCAGAGTGATCAGAAAAATTACAGGGTCACAAACACTGCTGAGAGGTGAGGGAAAACGGGCCAAAGACACCCTCATCACTAAAAAAAACACCAGGTCAGAAAAACATCAAACCAGTATTACAGTGGACACCTATATCCTTAAAAAGGACCTTTCATTGTTTTGTTTTTTTTTAGTTTAGATAAATACCTTTTCTTGCGGGGTACCCCCTGCTGATGCTGCCACCCTGCCTGTTTTTTTTTCAAATACTACTCATACGCCCCACTGTGCTCCCCTGCAGTTTTCCTGCTCAGTGCAGTATGTAAATCCTGAAAGCATCAGTACAGGGAGGAGGAGATCCCAGGGTTTCTCAATGGGCATCTCCTTTCCCGTCGAGAAGATGAGCTTTTTTTTCTCCCTGGCTGTGACGCTCTCTGCTGTGATTCGATCGCGGCACAGCCAGGGAGAAGGAGACACACATTGAGAAACCCTGGCATCTCCTCCTCCCTGTACCGATACTCAGGATTTAAAGGGGATATCCCATGAATAATGTAAAAAATGAAAATCAGACATCATATAGTCCATGGCAATCTCTATGTAACAAACTTAGATGCTTGGATGCATGGAACCAGAAATCTCCCCATCCGTTGCTCTGATAGATTTATATCAAGCTGACAGCTCAAGGGGAGTGTCTTTTCTGCTGCAGCTCAGGAGGCGTGTCCATTCCACTGCAGCTCTCACCCTATCACAGCTCAAGAGGCAGTTGAAAGATGAAACTGAGCATGTGCAGCCATCTCAGCGAGCAGGTCAAAGAAATAAGATATGATGTGGTGCTATAGAGATACATTTTATTGAATAATTCACTGGCTATACAAAATTTGTAATTACATGCAATTACAAAAGTATTCAGATCAAGGTGCTGGTTTGAAAACTGTAGAATATGTTTTGCAGGTGAGTACAGCCGGGCGTACGAGTGGTATTTGATAAAAACAGGCAGGGTGGCAGCATCAGCAGGGGGTACCCCACAAGAGAAGGTATTTATCTAAAGTAAAAAACATGAAATATCCTCTTTAAGTGCCTATATCCATAATATTGGCACACAACCAGCCACCATACCTCCTCAACTGGTGCCAGAGAGGAATTGTACTAATTCTACTATATATATTTCAAGTTCTACTTTGCACTTAACTTACACTTTTGCATTTAAAAATTACTTTGTTACATTTAACTCTGGCCTCAGTGTTCAAAGCTACAACTTTCACTGCAATGGACCCCAGGGTGCGATAGCCGGAGGTAGGACACCGTGACACAACTATGCTACATCAGGGCCACTACCACTCCCATTCTCTACACCGTCTCCCACAGGGGTGGGCTGCACTGTACAAAGTACTCCAGAAAGAAAGAACATAGAAAGGATTAGAGGTCTAGAATCTGTAAGGTTGTCAGTCAGTAATTCAGTCAGTAAGGTACTGTGCGCGTTTTAAAGCTGTCAGAGACTTTACTGCTGTGAAAGGGGACACTGTTAATACACCATGCCACATTTGACATGGCCTGGCCAGCTATATCTTAATCCTGTACCCCCAGGGATGAACCTAGCCTTTCTGCTGCCTGAGGTGAAAACTGAAATGGCATCCCCCCCATGCCAATTACTTAACTTAACACCTTTGCCACAATGAAAGCGCTCATTGTCCATGGCCCTTCTGCTGCAGCCCCCCTTGTCCCTACCTGGTGCTGCCTGAGGCGATCTCCTCACGTGGCCTCATTGGTGGTGCACCCCTGGGTACCCCTCAGCCTGGCAATTACAGACAAATTTAGCAAGAAGTGTATTGCCAGTTTGAGATTCTGCAGAGAAAGAGACAAAGATAGAGGGGAGGATTACCACCATCCCCATCACTGCTACTATCCATGCACTGCAATTGGGGAAGATTTGTACTGTGATCTGCCTGTATATACTTTGGTACTGTTGGATGTACTACAACTCCCATTTTGCACTTTAGTAAACAAAGACACTGGCCTGGTTACTGACCTCAGCATCTCCTCTGCGACTTGCTGCAGGAGTTGTATATTGCAAAAATCATGCAGCCATTAACCATGAAGAGAGAAGAAACTATTTGGTTGTAATTAGTTTATAGGATGATCTGCGGATTGTACGTCCACATGGTACTTGTTTATAGGTGGTCGCATCCAAGCACAGCATGGCCGCCCTATGTGGTCGTACCCTAAGGGTTAAGTAATAGCTCAGTCACTAAGGCATTAAAGATTACAGTCACTGGCTCATTACAAATAGTGCTATACTTTATTGTTGTGCACCTGTGTATTTATGTAATCCTTGTAGCCAAGGGAGCAACTATACTTATTACGGACTCATAAAACGCCAGATTTTCTCAAGCCACATTAATCACGCCTCCCCTAAGCTACCACCTCCCTTCAGTCTATATGTAGGAAAATTTAGGTTGTGAAACCATGAAAGTAAGATTAAGGTAGAATTCACACACGACAGTCATGGAAATTTCAACAACAATATGCCGCCTGTGAATACAGTATATTCTAAGACACCTCAAGTAACCTGCAGTAGCATGGTGACAACCTACTAACCCAGCAATGTATGGAGAATGCATGGGGATCATAATCTCTACCCACTTCCAGACACCTCAGGTAGCTGCTTGTCTCTCTTAAGAATAAAAAAAAATTAGGCATGTTGAAATCCAATATGCTTGACCCCTCTTTTACACAATATCTACTGTCAGGAGAAGGTCGAAACACCCCCATATACATCAGATGGTAAGCTGGTCCCACCAGTATCATCTAGTGTTTATGGCCACTTTGAGGCAGCAGGAAGCCAATCACTGTCAGTGAGTTTCTTGCCTGGGGCAGCAAGTCAAATTACCCTGAGGAAACCTTCGAAAATGTGGGATAAACCTTCCAGTTCCATGGAGATTTTGCCCCATTGCTGCAAGATAACAATGTTAGCATTGCAGCTGGTTGAAGGAGGTGCTACACTCATGTAAGATCTATAGTCTCTTCAGTGTCTACATGGGGACTATCTACCTGCATGCTGTCTACTTAGTAGCATCAATACAAAGTACTGCAGCCTTGTCCCAATGAGGAAGGTGCAAAATCCTGCACTGCTGCTACTACGTAGACCTTCAAACTACAGAATTTCTTGATATTCATTTCATGTCCAATTCATAAAATTTTTCAAAAAATTCATTTTGTGTCCATCCGATATGCTGTGAGGTCCCTTAGGACTCAAATAATCTAAATATTTTAGCTTAGGTCCAGGCATCATCACTGATCAACATTAAGAGTCCCAGTGGTTGGGAGAACAGCAATGAACTGGAATGACAGCAAGAGATGGAGAGAGGAGAACCTCTTCATGGATGGATCGTCTGATTAGAAGAATGGGGCGTAGTGATCCATTCTGTACTAAAAGTGACATTAGACGTCACATCTCAAGCCTAGGGCAGCAAGCAGTGTCCACAGAAACCATCAGAAGGCATTTGCACAACACTGGGCTATGAGCTAGACGTCCATTGACCAAAGGCTATCGTGGTGCACAGCAGGATGGCAATGGAGGCTGGAATGGAGGTCTATCCTCTTCAGCGAGGAGTCTCCCTTTTGTGTCAGATGCAATGATAACTGGAGATTGGCCTGGAGACCACATAGGCAACGCTATGAAGAGACCTTCACAAGGGAACCTCACACTGGTCCTACTCCAGGGATTATGATGTGGGGTGGCATAATTACGGTAGCCGGAGCCCTCAACTCTTCATTTCAGGTACACTAACAGCTCGGCCTAACATTGGTTTGGTCATGGAACCAGTGGTATGGCCAATTCTCAAAAGTGTTCCAGGAGCTGTTTTTCAACAGGACAACACCAGGCCGCATGTTTCTTGTTAGATTCTGAGCAGCCTGTGTGGCCTAAATGTGCTACCATGGCCTGCAGGGTCTCAAGAATTGTCTTCCATCGAGCACATCTGGGACATCATTGGTCAACAATTGCAAAGGGAGCTGCCGGCAACGGATCTTGATGATTCGTGTACCCAAATGAATTCAGTGTGGCAGAACATTCCTCAGACAACTATTAATAACTCATTGATAGCGTGCCAAGGCGTGTATTTCTGCACGTGGTGCTCACAGTCAATACTGAATAAATCAAGATGTTTTGAATATTTTTATCATTTGCATATCATTAACATGGCTATTGATCTGGTGATTTCCATAATTCTACGACTTTTCCTTCTTGATGTTGCAATTTCAGTTTTATGGAGCGTATGTTAGTGCTCACATACTTCACATTCTTTTTTTCCCTTCCTTAACATTCGTACCTTTCCTTAGGGCATGTGAACTTAAACCAGGAATCATTTCTGACCATGACAAACTGTTTTCTATTCCCAAAAAATTGAACAGTCTTATATCCAAACCTGAACGGAGGGGTCATAAATAATGGCAATGTGTTCCGCACATTGTACTCAGTCCCAAGCCACCCAAAGAGCTGAAAATTCAACGAAAAACACTTGTCCCATTTAGATGTGCTTCTCAGTGAACTTACAGTTAGGGCCCGTTCACACTGAATTTTTTGGCACGTTGTCTGTGACAGAAACAACTCCAAGCATCCTCCGATTCTGTTCAATGGGAAGCAGCACTTGCTTTAGTTTCCTGCATGGCTGATACAAAAAGAAGCAGCAAACCCTATTGTGGCATGGAATCTGAGCTGAATATCCCATTGAAATGAATGGAACACTTAAAAAAAAGAGTGCCATACACTCCACACGTTTTTGGATCCGCGCCAAAAAAACGCAAGTGGAAAATGCAGATTTGGAATAACGAATACACCCTAATTTTTGTAAATTATGTAATGCACCCTGTTGTGGCTAGGCCCCATTGTTATGTCAGAGATTGGGCCCCCTGGAGGATCCTCTAGTTAATCACACTTGACTACGCAGGTTTGGTAGTTGGTGGTCTGGGTCACAATATGACTTTGAGATCCTATATGTCTCTTTAATCTAATATATAAAGCTGAGTGTATGTATGTGTGTATGTATGTCCGCTAAAGGAATCCGCACCGTCGCAGCTACAATCACGAAATTTGGCACACAGGTACATCAGGTGTCCGGGAAGGTTTTAGAATGGGTCTCAGCTCTCTAGGATGTACCGTTACTGAGATATTCCCAAAAAATGCATTAGCCAATAGAAGTCTGGTCACATGACCCTTATCAGCCAATAGAAACTCGCAGGTAGTTAGTCTCCACACACACTGTTTCATAACATTTCCACATAACATCATAACATCGACCTGTAATTCATACCACCCTCAAAAGAAGGACTTAAAAGCCAAACCCCCAACTCGATCAGGGCACACTTTTTCCAATCCGCAGCCAGCGGGGATTGAAAAAATGAAGGCAAAAATCAACTTCTGTCAGCTGCAGGGGTGGGAGGGAGGGTGACTTTCTCCCTGCATCTCATGCTCCGACTGCACAGTGCTGCTGCCTGAGAGTGAGCTGTTCAAAAGGACATCCCTGTGTCCATCCAGGCCCTGCGCCGGACGGAGGACAGAGAGTCTGAAAGCCGGACTATCCAGCCTAAAACTGGATCTCTGGCCACCCTAGGGGCAGGCATCTGTTAGGGTGGCCAAACATCCAGTTTTAGGATAGACAGTCTGGTTTTCTGGCTCTCTGTCCTCTGTCCGGCACAGTGCCTGGACGGATGCAGGGATGTCCACCCTTTCAGTAGCTCACGCTCAGACAGCTTCTCCTCTGTGTCTTCACGGAGACAGGGGGCGTGGCCTCATGTTTAGGGATGTGGATTCATGGGGATCGGGGGCGTGGCTTCACGTTTGGGGGCATGGCCGGTGAGGTCCAGCTTTCTGGGGTGAAGACAGTGGCCACCCTAGCTGCTGTCAAGGTTAAAGGGGAGGGCGCTGTGGAGGTTACTGTTAAGGGGCAGGCTGCTGTGGAGGTCACTGTTAAAGGGGCGGGCACTGTAGAGGTCACTCTTGATATCTTTTAATGACACACACACAAACATTAAATGAAATAGATGAAATATACCCGGGAGAAGCCGGGTCCTTATGCTAGTGTTATATAAATATAATGTCATTTTATTCCCATTTTCATACTTTTTTATCCGTTAACTAGAGTTAGTTGAGATCAAAGAGTGTGATCTTTTTCCATACACAGTGCCACCTTTGTCCTCAGGCTGTGCCCCCAGCTCTTCAATTGCAGAGGAAAAGTTGCAATACCAGGCATAGCCTGTGGAAAATTGGGCACCATTTCTGGGAAAAATAAAGCTGATTTTTTTCTTTCTGGTCTCCAACAACCCCATTAGAGACAGGGTATGAGGTATGCTGGTGAACTAGCCAAATACCAGAGTGTGACTGACAGTGCCCAATTATTAGGCATTCCATATGGCCTATGTATTTCACTCTCACAGTACACCTCCTTTGCCTCTTATCTGATGATAGTTATCAGACGCATATTTCTTTGATATTCTTCTCATCCTGGCAGCTACGTACATAAAAATGTCTGTGCTGCTCTATTTCACAGATATAACATCATCTATTACCAAACACATTTAATATGCAGGCTGTATTTTATAATAACAAAGTGTCTTAAAGGGACTCTAACTTTTGACAGGGTATTTCCACTATTTTATCTCACTTGTCAGCCAAACATATCAGAGCAATCTGGGGATTGACAAAGGAGGAACAGTGTATGGACAGAAGTATTTGTGACACTACACCTACAGGAGCTTTTATGACAATCCATTCTAAATACATAGGTATTAACCCCTACAGGATATCCGCCATACTTGTACTTTAAAATTGGAGCCCACGTCTGAGCACAGAGTGTGCCAAAGCCACTGGGCTTCTGCTGTTTTAAACAGCAGACACCCAGAGCTAATGTCAATGATCGGCGATAACGCCAATCATAGGCATTTAAGCCCCATGACCGTAACAACCATTTCTTCCTCTTACTGGTGCACATGGCCAAAACTATGTAAAATACATTGTGTGGAAGGACTGTGCAGGCCAAGGAATCAACCTGTATGCTCCTTCTATGCAGCCTAGCAGGAGTGATGTGTGCATGACCGCATGGTGCATGCTGGGGAGCGCACGATGTGCTCCGATTATCAGGGAAACACCTATGTGAGTATATACTTTTTTAATTTCATTAACAGTATGGGGGGCACTACTGAAAGAGGGGCATAACTAGTGTGAAAGAGGCACTACTAACAGGGGGATATAACTGTTGTGAAGGGGCACAATGCGGTCATAACTACTGTGAAAGGGGCACAGTGTGCACATAACTACTGTAAAGGGGGCACAATGTGGGCATAACTACTGTAAAAGGGGCACTACCGTAAGGGGGGCATAACTACTATGAAACATGAACATTGTGGGCATAACTGTTGTGAAGTGGGCACAATGTGGGCATAACTACTGTGAAGGGGGCACAATGTGGACATAACTACTGCAAAGAGCACAATGTGTGCATAACTACTGTAAAAGGGGCACTATTGTAAGGGTGCATAGCTATGCAATGGGAACAATGTTACTATGGGAGCATAGTTACTGTGAAGGGAGCACAATGTGGGCATAACTACTGTGATGAAGGCACAATGTGGCCATAACTACTGTAAAAGTGGTACTACTGTAACAGGGGCATAACTACTATGGAGGGGGCACAATGTGGGCATAACTATTGTGAGGAGACACGATGTGAGCATAACTATCGTGAGCATGCACAATGTGGGCATAACTACTGTGCTGTGGAACAATGTGGGCATAATTACTGTGAAAGGGGCACAATGTGGGCATAACTACTGTGAAAGGGGCACAATATGGGTATAACTACTGTGAGGGGGCACAGTATGGGCATAACTACTGTAAAGAGCACAATGTGCGCATAACTACTGTAAAAGGGGCACTATTGTAAGGGTGCATAACTATGAAATAGAAGGTGAGCATAGCTACTGTGAATGGGGAACAAGTTGGGCATAACTACTGTGAAAGGGGCATTACTGAAACAGGATTATAACTATTGTGAAGGTGGCAAAATGTGGGCATAGATACTGTCAGGGGGCCCAGTGTGTACATAACTACTGTAAAGGGGGCACAATGTGAGAATAACTACTGTGTGGGGGCACAAAGGAGGAATAACTATTATGTGGGGGCACTAATGGGAATAGGTGGGATTGGGTGTGTATAGATAGGCATTGGGTGGTATTAAAGGTGTGGTTTACTATTAAATAATTTGCCGAGGCTGTTGACCCTCTGTGATTTGGTTGGGAGGTATGGATAGATAGATAAATAGATAGATAGATAGATAGATAGATAGATAGATAGATAGATAGATAATAGAGAGAAAGATACATAGATGACAAAATATGACGTTGAAAATGATTAATGAGACGAACGTGCCGGCCGGTCCCCTTTCCCCTCCAACACCGCACCTACTTTTTTTAGACCTAGAGTGAACTGTGAAAAGGCGCAGATTTCTGCAGCAAAAATACACCTAATTTTTACGTATTTCTGTTAGTAAATAACCCCCAAAATGTCCACTAACAGGGCCAATAAATATAGATTTGGCATTTACTTAAAAGGCGTTTTGTCCACCACAAATATTTTCCGACTGCTGGTGGAAAGTCACACGGAGTTCCTATGAAAGATGCATGAGTAACGCGCAGCGAAATATGTTGCTGTTTACAAATACATAAATCAAAACCATGCCCCTGATTACCTGTCATGATTCAGAGCGTGCAGGTGATATCTGATAGCCGGCTCTGCCATGTGTATCTAATAAAGTGCTGGCTCCCTCTTGTTGCTTTCAGATCTAGGAGGGATGGCTTACAAGGAGGATGATTAATGGGCGCACTGATAAAGCCGCCCTGAACATCTGTGGATTACATTCATTTATTAAATTATTGAAATATGAAAGCTAATGAGTGAAAGATACTTATTATGCCATCCATCAAAGTAAACTCAGGAAATACTTAAAAGAACATTTTCAGGTTTTTTATTTGAACCTGAAGCCGTTCTAAAATCTGAATCGAAGAATGTGAAATGTGCCATCATGAGGAAACATGTTTTTACAGGTGCACCAAATATTCTGCTTTTTATTGAATACTTGGACGGAGGACAATCTAGAGCATGTTATAAGGTGGGTTACCCGGCCTCTACCGCCACATAGCATCTATTATTATTACTGAAACCTATTAGAACCTTCATGTCACAAGCTTCAAAAAATCAACATTTTTGTGGCGTTAGATATCAAGTAACAATGTAGAAGACACAAAGAAAAAAAATCTTTAACAAAAAGGAACTTTGTTTAGAAGTCTGTTTCCATCACTGAGACAAGTCATGTGCTGCCCCTTCTTTGTGGAAATCTCACCCTGATACCAACAGACCGATGTATTGTTGGAATCAACCTTAAAGGGAGTGTCCAAAGTCATAAACGTATTAAATAGGGATTGTGGCTTCCACCATTTTTGGAAATGAGGGGGTCATTATCTATGTTCTGATCTGGAAAGACACAGCTCTGTATGTATAAGATCTCATAGCTGACAATGCACATCAGATCAAAAACCAAGCCATGAGGAGGTGATCTGGAAAAAATTCTGCTGCACTGAAAGTTTCCAAAAGTACAGTAGCCTCCATATTTCTTAAAAGGAAGAAGATTGGACCAACCAGGACAGGGAGACTAGTAAGGATTGAGGGAAAGCTTAATGGAGCAAAGTCCAGAGATATTCCTAATTGAAACCTGATCCAGAGTGGTCTAGACCTCGGAATGGGCCAAAGGTTCCCCTTCCATCAAGAGCCACGACAACACAGGAGTAGCTTATGGACAACTCTATGAATGTCCTTGAGTGGTCCAGCCAGAGCCCTTACTTGAACATAACAGAGGACATCTCAAAATGTTACTTCCTCTGTGGTTAATGGACATAACTAACCATCTGCCCCACTTCCTCATGGGTTTCACCCCTTCTCCCTGCTATCTTTTACCTATAGTCCATTTCTCTATTACTTAACCTTTTAAACAGACAAAGTAACTTGTCAGATCTGTCTATCCGTCCCTCTGTTCGTCCATCCATCTATCTATTGATCACATATCTGTCTATCTTCTGCCTATCCATCTATCTACCTATCTATTTAGCTATCTATCCTTTTTCTTTTATACTACTACCCAATTTTACAACCTTTTGCACAGTACATTTGCTATTAAAGAAAACAGGAAATACTCAAATCCTCAAACGACTAACCCCGTTCTTTTCATTTTTGTAATAGCTGAATACAAATGTTTCTTTATTTAATAATCAAACGAAATTATGCAAGATTATCCTGGATTGCAAAATGTAAATTAACCGTTTTTTTTTATTTTAGTCAGTAATGTGAAATGATTGGGAAACAAATGAATAAGCTGAGATCATGTTTTAGGTATTTTCCTACGTTAGAATTTGAAACTCAAAAGTTACAGTGCACATGTGGGAAGAGAATACTGGACCATGGGAAAAAACTGAGGAGAACAAGGCACTTGGTGATTATCCATTAAAGGGGTTGACCAAGTTATGAAAAAAATATATAGCACTGTAAGTCTGATGGGAAGCAATATATGACTAAGTTAAGAAAGTTTTAGGCAAAAATTCAATTTCCTCATTTCCCTGGTTCTCTTCTGGCCTTTTGTTTACATGCAGTAACAACAATCTCTGTCCCTACTCTGCAAAGAGAATGAATACAAGTGCTGCCCTGAGTGACAGGTCTGCCTGCTGGGATACTCAGCAACATGTTATGTGTGTAGGACTACAAGTCCCAGTTGTTATATGCTGGTGCATGAAACATCAGCAGAGCAGGGAGAGAAGCTGACATCACAGGTCATGTGACCCTGAGTGAAATCTGAGAAAGGGGACACGTTAAAGTAAGTGCATTGAAAAAACATTACATTTGCCTAGTTAGAAACATACAAAAGAAAAAAAAATAACTTTAAGTACTTTTAAGTACACGCAATGCCCATGTAGATAACCCAAAATGTTCCTGAAGCACACAACAAATACCTGTAGGTATACAATGCACCAAAACCATTAATGATAAGACAGCAAAAATAGAGCAGAAAAACAAAACACAAAAAAGTAGAAACAGTGGACACAAAAGTGTAGCAAGGTTGGCCTCCTCAGATTCACCATATAAGTAATCTTAGGGTCAGCTAAGAGGCATCCAAAGATTTTACAGTTCAACCCAAGAGAAGCTCCTCCACAATGGGCCTCTAAGCTTTGCCTTAGGAAGAAATGCTCATGCAAAAAAAAACATTTATCCAGGCTTAAGCGATGCATTGGCAGTACAACACTTCTAAATTATTCCTATTTTGGAATGTGACCTTCTTCTGTTGTCTGTTGCCTATGACCTATATTGATCTGAATTGTTTTTCCTCTGACTACTCCACGGTACAGCAAATCGATACCTGATCCATACGTTTTCTGACAACACTTCTGATTGCCCCGCAAACCACATCTCGATTGTGCTCAACATAACCTACACTGACAAAAGTATTGGGACACCTACACTTTACACCTACAGGAGCTTTTATGAAGTCTCATTTTAAATCCATAGGCATCAATATGGAGTTAGTGACCCCTTTGCAGGTACAACAGCTTCCATTCTTCTGGGAAGGCTTTCACAAGATTTTGGAGTGTGTCTGTAGGAATTTTTTGCCCATTCATCCAAAAAGCAGTGATGTTGGATGATAAGGCATGTCTCACAATCTACATTTTAGTTCAGCCCAAAGGTGTTCGATTGGGTTAAGGTCAGGGCTTCTGTGCGGGCCAGTCATGATCAACACCAAACTCCCCCAACCATGCCTTTATTATGGACTCTATGGAAAAAAGCCCAAACTGTTCCTACAAAGTTGAAAGCATACAACTGAGCAAAATGCCTTGGTAAGCTAAAACATTGTGAATTGTTTTTGATGACAGATACCTTTCATGTACAGTATCCAGAGAATGAAACAACTGGCTAGCTTATTGCATGGAAGTAAACCAAGGGAACAGTTGAGTACCTCAACAAAACTGCAGTCGTGGTAAAGTCAGGTCCTATATGTGAATAGTGCCAGCTGGATCTTACCCTGGGTACCACAGGAACCACAAAACTTCAGATAGATGATAACTTTTTGTTGGTCATACTCTATGATATTTTTTAATTTCCTATGACAATGCTTTGGCTGTCTTTGTTGTGAGAAAATACATGGATTTTAATCAAGATGTCTAGAGCTACCAGCCCAAGAAAGTCTCCTATGGAGACATAATCATGAGTGTGTGACAGTGAGTATCAGTAAATGTACTTGAGGCCAAAGGTGTCTGACTAAAGATGAGCAAATCTCTTGATATTCAGTTTGGGTCTGATTCTAATTACTAGGTCAGAAAACTAGAATCTGGTCTGAATTTATTCTTACATGAATCAAAAGTGCTCCAATTGGCCTGAAAATTGGTGTATGACACTCTGAGGTCTCCTAGTATTCATATTTTTTCTCTCTTGTCTTATTCTTTTTTCTTTTTTCCAGATTTTTTTCTCCCCCTCCTCCTTCCCCACACCTTTATGCTCTTTAATAATGTTAAAAATGTCAGTGTGACACTGGCATGTATAGCTATGGGTACACACATGGTTGACGGTGTTAAAAAGCTTGTTTAAAAACATACTGTATTGTCGGGGTTTATGCTTTTTAAAATATAAAACAATGTTCCAAACATTGTCCCTTATTGGTGCCAGTGTTTAAACACACATGGTAGTAATGGAAAAGCAATGGCTTGTTCTGAACAAACAGTCTAAAAATGATGTCTTAATGGGGGCAGATGCCTGTCCATTCAAAACACATACATGATAGTACTAGAAAAAGTGGTGTCTTGTTCTGCACAAGTGTCCAAAAATTGTCCCTTTTTTGGGGGAGCAGTGGCGGTATAGTGTGGATCTGGAACCTCACGGACAAGTTAGAAGATGTTTAGCTGTGTAGGGGTAATTGTAGTGGCAGCAGTAGAAGTACAGTTTGAGACCTGGCAGTCAAGGCAGAAGATGTGTGGTTGTGTAAGGGTAGGGTCAAGAGTGCCGCTACAGCCAATGAAGGGCCTCAGCAGGTATGTATCCCAAGTGGCATGTCACTGCTGGGTCACATGCTGCTTATGGATAAGTCACATTGAGGCCAGTCATTGGCTGCAGTAGCATACGTGACCCCCATCCATGCAGAAGTTGACAGTTGGGGACCAAAAGTTCAGCTCTAAGCATCGTGGACCAGGTGAGACAGATTTCTCCAGAAGTGTGTCCAGAAGTTTACAGGACAAGGACCAGAAGACCACTGGAGAGAGCCAGGGAGCCAGAACTGAGTAGCAGGGAGC
Organism: Rhinella marina; assembly: GCA_900303285.1. Lineage (NCBI taxonomy): Eukaryota > Metazoa > Chordata > Amphibia > Anura > Bufonidae > Rhinella > Rhinella marina. The sequence continues at coordinate 40,267 of ONZH01017876.1, forward strand.
AGGTAAGTAAGGATTTATTCAATAGGTACAGCAAGCTGAGGCAGACAGTTGAAAAAGTCCAATAAGCTGTACAACCCCTTAAAAAGATAACTTTTGCTTTTTTTTAGAAAAGGGTAGAATCTGTTAAAAATATAAAAGTAAAACTACTAACCTCACTTACCCCCTACCACTAGCTTTTCAATGCTGACCAGGTCCCTGCTGGTCTCCATTTCCTTGTCCAGTCTTGGGTTGTACTGGGCAGGCGCGTAACTACCATAGCGGCAGACCGTGCGACTGCTATGGAGCCCAGGGCAAGAGGGGGCCCAGTCTTAGTTGGGATCATCCCCTCTTCAACTGGGGTGAAAACTTGGTCAGGACTATACCCTCTAAAGAAACAGCTTTTAGCAAATGAAGAAGTGGAAAAATGGGCCAAGGGTCACGGAAAGAGGTTTAAGAGAAAACCTTTCTGTCCTGTGTGGGGGACCTGGTTTTATCCTTGCTATGGGGCACTTACTTCTCTATGTACACCACTGGTACTGGGTATCGAAGTCTCAATACTATTTTGACTCTTTGATACCTGGTTTGGTTCGATACCAGTATTACCATTTTTTTATATTAAGCTGTGTTATTGCCCCTTTCAGAGAACATGGAGCACACACAGTGCAGTACACACTATGTAGTCATCAGCAGCCGCACAGTAGAGAAGAAAGGAGGGCGTTCCTCTCTTCCCACTGTGACCTGGCCCGGCCACTGCCACCAATAAAAAACCTGAGGGGGAGTGTCAGGGATGGAGGGTGGAGAATAGGAGTTTAGGTGACACGTCCCATAGAACAAATGTTCCTTTTGGCTGCTAATTGGCCGTTTAAAAGACCATTTACTGGCGTGGAAAGAGATCACCTTGGAGGCTCCTTAGCTGACACGCCCTCTGTCCCTGTATGGTTTGCTCCTCAACACCACAGTTGGTGCCAACAATGGTTCTTCAAGAGTTTATTCCATGATTAATGGACAAAAAAATTAAATTCAGACATCATATACTGACAATCTCTTTTTAACTGACCTACAACCAGCCCTGGACCTCACATGGATTCCACAATCTGCGCCAAAAATACGCTTAATTTAGGCGTATTTCTATTTAATAAATGACCCGCTTAATTTTTTTTACATGCAATCAAAAGTATTCAGTTCCAGGTGTTGATGTGAAAAATCTAGAATATTAGTATATAATTAATAGAACCCCTTTAATTTCGATTAGGAGGACGGTGCGGTCTGTAATAAGTAGCATTTACTGTGTTGAACCCCTGGTGTAATCTTCCTTCCATTTGCTTACATCTATCTGAATAGAGGAGAAGAGCGTTGCTGCATGTTTGACTTACGACCAGATAATTAAAAGTTGGTGAACACAAGCGCTGTGACGTTTTAATGACTCTTAAATGGAAAAAATCTGTTTCCGAGCAGTATAATGCGGAGGTAGGAGTCAGAAAGATAGCTGGCAGAGGTTCATACAAAAGGGAAACACTTGTATATAAAATGTTCATCTCATCTACAATAAAACATTTAGCGTTATTTCACTGGAAGACGAGCGGTCAGCACCACTCACCAGCAAAAATACTCTATGTTATATCTTACTGATGCATGAAGTGTATCATAAATTGGACAATAATTTTATTGCATGAATATTGTTGTTTTTTTTAATAGTCTATTCATTTCATAGTAATACTTTCACAGAATAACCCTTTTAAACTTGCCCCCAAAGGTGGCAATGGGTGACTGAGAATATTGGCAGAGTGCTACTTGTGTCCTGTAGATGAAGTAAGGTGATTGCCAACCGATTATCTCTGGCCCTTTCCCTGGGGTGAGATAGGGGGGGTTGGTATTTCTGGGGCACCAAGCAAATTTATGTCTGGCAGTCACTATAACACTGCCAAACTCCACCCCATTGCACTACTAAGCTCCACCCTGTCAGTCTGCTAAGCTCTGTCCCATAGTAATAAGACCCCAAAAGTAATAAAGCTCCTGGTAGTAAGTAATCCTCCTGTAGTGTCCCCAATAGTAATACAGCCTTCCTGAGGTGCTCCCAGTAGTAATAAAGCTCCCCATGGTGCTCCCAGTAGTTAGTAATCGTCCTGTAGTGCCCCCAATAGTAATAAAGCCCTCATGAGGTGCTCCCAGTAGTAATAAGCTCCCCATATGACATACCTCCCACTGTCTGGGATCCGGTGGGACTGATGCAGATTTCAGTGGCCCAGGGATGACTGAGGTATGTCCCATTTTCATAAGGATGTACATTCAGCTGAATTCAGGCAGGCGGGATGCAGTGACATCATCGCACCTGCTGAGCCGGAGCCTAGAGAGCACACAGGGCAAGGAGGGAATCGGCCTGTGAGCTGTACTGTCCAGGTCAGCAGGTGTCATGAGGTCACTAAATCACACCAGCTGCTAGAGAGAGCATGATGTTATCCAATCATCTGGGGCATGGGGCTAGATGAGTATTCCTTTTTTTTATTCTATTAACACTAAAGGGTCAGCACTACTGTGTGGGTGCACTATGCAGGCATTTTACTGTGTGGGGGCACTATGGGGGCATTTTACTATGTAAGTGCACTAAGGGAGCATTTAACTGTGTTGGGGGCACTATGGTAGCATTTTACTTTGCAAAGGTATTAAGGGGGCATAACTACTGTGTGGGGGAACAAAGGGGGCATTCTACTTTGTAGGGGCACAATGAGGGCATTTTACTTTGTGGGGGCACTCAGGGGGCATAACTACTGTGTAAAGGCGTTAAGGGGAAATAACTTGTTTGGGGGCACTAAGGCACATTTTACTGTGAAGGGACACTAAGAGGGCATAACCACTCTGTGAGAGCATTAAGGGAACATTCTACTGTGAATGGGGCACTAAGGGGCATAACTACTGTGGGGTGGCACAGGTGGCACAAAGGGTGCATTACTGCCATGTAGGGGCAATATGGAGGAATAACTACTTTGTGGGGACAGTAAGGGGTCATAACTACTGTGTGCGGGAACTAAGGGGGGATAACTACTGTTTGTGGAAACAAGGGGGAATGGGTGATATTGAGCTTTTAGAGGTGTGACAATGTAAAAATATGCCTGCTGCTGCGTATATAATGATATAGTGGCCCCATCAGTAATAAGGCCCCACCCTATAGTGCCCCCAGTAGGAAGTCCCTTATAAATTATAAGGCCCTCCTGTAGTTGCCCCGGTAATAATAATGCCCCCATATAGTGCCCTTATAGCAGGGAATTTTTTTTTTTAATCACACACTCACCTGACTGTGGTTTAATTTCACAATCTGTGATGAGGCTGGAAGAGGTCTGTGGCCTGATGTGCCTAGGCCCCAGTGCAGGTGGTCACAAAGATGTCAATGCATTGCCTTCACGGTTTATACATCCTCTCATACACTTCAGGCTTAGTGGCCTATAACAGTGAACAGTGGAGCAGGGTGCCATTGGCTCCTGTACCCTGCCATAGTACCCTGCCATAGTATACATTTGGCATCGACATTGTCAGGATGTCGATACAATTGCTCTCACGCATTTGTGTGGTCTGCTTGATGTTAAAGACCGCGCCTGCCCCTCTTTGCACACTGCCCGTGACCTGCATGCTGCTGCACAGGGTGCAGTCTGCAGCCTGTCCAGTGCCTTTTTTTTTCATTATTCCTGCGTTTGTGGTTTTCCAGTATTCTTCTCACACTCTCACTCTAACACAATTTGTTCCACAAGCCTTTAGGACCATGAAGCAATTTTGGAGGTCAACATATATCTACATTGCCTTAGTAATTGAAACTGTAAGGCTACTTTCACACTAGCGTTTTTGCTGGATCCGGCAGGGTTCCACAAAAACGCTTCCGTTACTGATAATACAACCGTCTGCATCCGTTATGAACGGATCCGGTTGTATTATCTTTAGTATTGCCAAGACAGATCCATCATGAACTCCACTGATCAATGGAGGACGGATCTGTTTTCTATTGTGACAGATTGTGTCAAAGAAAACGGATCCATCTTGCTCCACATCCCAGGACGGAAAGCAAAATAAAACATGTTGCGGTTTACTCTCCGGTCTGGGAACGCAACCAAACGAAACGGAATGCATTTTGGAGCATTCTGTTCTGTTCAGTTCAGTTTTGTCCCCATTCATTGTGGAGACAAAACTGAAGCGTTTTTTTCCATTATTGAGCCCCTATGACAGATCTCAATACCGGAAAACTTAAATGCTAGTGTGAAAGTAGCCTAACTGATGTGCCCATAGAAAAAAAAACCCATGCCTCCATATATTACTTTGAGTAGGTAATCATCTCATGTTAAGCTTGAGATTATGTGTTTCCAAATCACAAAAAGGTCTAGATACCCTAATGCCTCACACAAGTCATAATTAAAATTATTATCCTAATAAAATCCGTCAGCAGCAATGCTGTCGACAGTTTCCCTTATCATTCGTTAACAAGACCGAAAAATAAGTTAATACAGCAAAGAAACATCATGTGGAAATGTTTCAAAGATGCTCCTTTTTGCATTTGTCGATTATTTAATAAAATGCAATAATAAATAATTGTACTGGAGATTAGGGATGGTGTGCCGTATGACTATAGGGCAATCATTTATAATTTCCTATGGTAAGCCATGGTTGGTATAACAACATCATGCAATGTTCTCAGGTACATACATTACAATCCTCTCCGCTGTCCATGGTGCTGACACATACATGCCATGGTAATCCTCTTTGTAATGCTGCTATCCTTGGCACAGACGGTAGAATATTTGCACCAATTTATGTATTTTTAGAATCATGTTCATATACAGAATACAGTTTGGTCTGGAGAACTTCTTTTAACATTGGAGTTACTTAATCTGCTGATCATAGAGAAACTTCTTGCTGGGGTGGGTAGTCTGTGGAATTTGTTATATATGAAGCTTTACAGGAGCCCAGTCTATTATGTTAGCATTTCTTTCTAAGTGTTTGTTCAGACTTTCAGGTTTCTGTACAATTTTACAATCAAACAATCTGCAGCTGAAAAAAGGTTACATAAAATAGACAATGGGATTCATTTAGCCATGAAATTTTTAGGGACCTTTAAGAGATTTTCAAGTTTGTGGCTTTTATGCAGGAACTTATCCCCACTGTTATTAATGGAGAAAAATATGGCATTAAAAAAACATGTGGAAAAACGGATCTGCTGTGGCGATTTAACATTTACTTTTGCTAATTTGTTGTATGTTTTTAGGTATGGGGTTTGTGGTTCAGCTGTTTTCCTTCCTACTGAATGTCTAAATATACCCATAGACATATTACACAGAGTTTTCTGAAGTAGACATTTGTATAATTTATGCTAAAATTTGCACTATTTAATAAATACTTTGTAACTTTTGAAAAGCCCTAAGAGAACCAACATCAGCAGGGCATGGCAAATTTTATTTACACTAAGCTATGACTCTAACTCCACCCAATGCCAGTCTGTACATGCCCAAGCTTCACTATGTAAATGGTATAAAGTTTAAACCTGCAAGTGTTGATTCTTTATGGAGTGATGAGGGAGGAGTGGTACAGAGCAATGAGGAGAAATTTATTTAAATAATTTTTTTTCCACTGTATTCACTGAGGAAAATTAATGATGAAATGCAGATGAAATGCAGAGGGTCAAATTAAACGTGGCCTGTCTGACCAAGGAAGAAGTGTAGCTGCGTCTTAAAAAGATTAAAATAGACAAATCACTGGGTCCAGATATCGTACACCCCCCTATCCTAAGAGAATTAACTAATGTATTAGACAGACCTTTATTTCTGATATTTAGGAACTATACTGACAGGAAGTGTTCCACAGGAAAGGAGCTTCGAAAATATGGTGCAAATATTCAAAAAGTGGTGAAAAACAGAGCCCGGATACTGTCGTGGGTAAACTGTTTGAGATGCTGTTCTGGAATCTGTCAATGAAAATAACCGAATAAATCCATATCAGCATGGCTTCATGAGGAATCGGTCATATAAAACTAATGTAATCAGTTTCTATGAGGAGGTAAGTTCTAGACTTGACCACGGCGAATCAATGGATGTCGTATATCTGGACTTCTCCAAAGCATTTGACACTGTACAACATAAAAGGTTAGTATATAAAATGAGAATGCTTGGCCTGGGAGAAAATGTATGTGGGTAAGTAACTGGCTCAGTGATAGAAAACAGAGGGTGGTTATTAACGGCACATATTCAGATTGGGTCACTGTCACTAGTGGGGTACCACAGGGGTCAGTATTGGGCCCTATTCTCTTCAATATATTTATTAATGATCTTGTAGAAAGCTTGCACAATAAAATATAAATTTTTGCAGATGACACTAAACTATGTAAAGTAATTAACACAGAAGAGGACAGTACACTGCTACATATCTCTCCCATAATCTATTTAAACCAGGACTGTGACTGTGAAGAGGGGACATCCTCTGCGTCTGGAGGAAAGAAGATTTGTACCCAAACATAGAAGAGGATTCTTTACGGTAAGAGCAGTGAGACTGTGGAACTCTCTGCCTGAGAAGGTGGTGATGGGGAACTCACTATAAGACTTCAAAAGCGGCCTGGATGTATTTCTGGAGGGTAATAATATTACAGGTTATAGTTACTAGAGATGGGTTGTTGATCCAGGGAGTTATTCTGATTGTCTGATTGGAGTCGGGAAGGAATTTTTCTCCCTATAATGAAAAAACTCCTCTGGATCAGCTTTGCAGGATAACAGGCTGAACTAGATGGACATGTTTTTTTCAGCCTCATTTTACTACATTACTACGTAATCCTGCACAGTCACCTTAGTGCCCCACACAGTAGCGTGTCCAGTTAGTGCCCTCTCACTTTAGTTGTGCCCTCTAAGTGCCCCATCACAGTAAGAAGGACCTCTTAGTGCCCCCCTTGCTATAGTGCTGCACCTTAATTCTCCCTCACAATACTGCTCTCCCCTAAGTGCCTCATCACAATACTGCTGCCTTCCTAGTGCTCCCCCTAGAGTATTGCTGCCTCCTTAGTGCTCCCTCACAATAGTGCTGCCCTTAAGTGCACATCACAATACTGCTGCCCTCTTAGTGCCCCTGTTACTCTAGTGCTGCCCTCTTAGTGTCTAACTTACTATAGTACTGCCCTCTTAGTGCCCATATTACTATTGTGCTGCTCCCTTAATTCTCTCTCACAATACTGCTGCACCCTAAGTCCTTCCATCACAATACTGCTGCACCCTAAGTCCCCCCATCACAATAGTGCTGCTGTCCTAGTGCTCCCTCACAATAGTGCTACTCCTTCATAATAGTGTTGCCCCCTAAGTGCTCCCATCAGAATTGTGCTGCCCCCTTTGTGACAAACTTACAGTAGTACTGCCCCCTTAGTGTCCTCTCACAATAGTGCTCGCCCTTAGAGCTGCCTTTATAGTAGAGCATCCCCCTTAGTGTCTCCTCACAATAGTGCTCGCCCTTAGAGCTGCCTTTATAGTAGAGCTCCCCCCTTAGTGCCCCCCTTAGTGTCTTCTCACAATAGTTCTGCACCCTTAGAGCTGCCTTTATAGTGGGGAAGTAACTTTTTTTTTTCCCGATGAATGAAGCACACATTCCCCCAGCTTGTTCTCTCTCTTGCTCAGTGCATCAGGTGCAATGATGTCATCTCATTGTGCTGGCTGTTTCAGAGTGCACAGGCCAGGGAATGTGGAGCAGAGAGCTGACGGTATGCTGCTTTATCATTGTACTGAACTGTAACTGTGTTCTTGGGATGCAGATGCAGTTGAAATTGGGACAAGCCACAGCCCTCCCAGGACTGCAGTATTTTTAGGCCCGAATGCCTTTCTCCAGCCAAACTAGTGCAGACAAAAACATGTGGTGTTGCCCATAGCAACCAATCAAAATTAGGTTTGAAAATGAGAGCAGAGATCAGATTGGTTGCTATAGGTAACAAAACCAGCTCCTGACCTCACGAGTTAACATACATAAGGCCCTTTTTAAAGACTGAGATCATCATTAACATTAACTCCATTATTTATATGGTTTAGCGATAGTTAAAGGTTCCTGCATGTTATATTACCGGACTCTTCTTATTTTTAGCTGATTTGTGAAAATTTGCTAAGAGAGAATTAAAAAATCCAGCAATTTAATAGAAACATCTGTTTTTAGGAAAGTTGTCTGAAAACCAAAATGGCTGACAGCACGGGATGTCACCCAGCTTTCCTAAACTCAAGGATAGCATATACCCTTAGGCAGGGATACTCGGCTCCCATATTGTCACAGAACTAGGTAGTCTTGTTCAATACTCTAGAAGAGATGGATGACGTCCCTGTGGGGGCTGTAATGACGCCACATCTCTTGTCCCAAGTCCTTTGCACGTGGATCCTTTGTTAGGTTGTTAAAAGACACGTCCACCATCCTCATCCCATAATTGTTTATTGAGAGGAGGCAAAACACGGCTGCAAATATGGTGGCAAATCCAGGCCCCACCAGAATAATGTGGATCTAGGATGCTGTTAGTTCAGGCCACTAGCCCTGTAGTTGATCTGGTATATCCTGGTGGTTTTGGTCATAAAGCTGGCCATTGGTGCTTACAGAAGCTCTCAGCTGTAACTTCCATCTCCCCCTTCTCCCCTAGACACATGCACATAGGATTAGCCAAGCGTGCATGTGTTTTCAATGGCTGTAATACTGAGCTCTGGTGACAAACATGACTGCACTGGCTTTAGCTAAACTTTACTGAAAAAACGAAACTAACGTATGATAGTAATGACAGTGGTAAGGAATAGTTTTACAGTCAGCGATACTGCATAAGGCCTACCAGGTTTTCATCTATTGTGTATGGGCACTCTATGTCGGACTAGGATAGTGCTGTTAGTTTTGGTTGTTTGATCCAGCCAGGATTTACTCTCTGTGCTCTAGGCACAGTATGGGCCCACAGATTTCTACTGGAGACATCACTGGGATACGTACAGTGGCACTTGTACTGTACAGAGTTGTAATAAAGCCAAGTACATGAAGGCTAAGATTATATTCTCACATCGTTGTATTGTGCTTTGCACTATAAGACATCACTTCAGGGCGACGTGAATATTCCCTAAGGCAAAGAAATGAGTCAAAATATCCTTGGAGTTATTCCGCTTATGAGTCTTTTTGCCAGCAACCCCTATAATCCTGGCACGGTGTAGCCGAATTACTATTGAATGTATTTTATTACTTGCACCAGCAAACAACTGATTGGTTCAGACAGTAAATATGGAAAGGATTACTGTCCCCGGTTCACATGTGTATGATTGGAAGCAGATTGTCCCGCAGATATGATCTGTAATTGCCAGCATAGTAAAGCTCTATAAGATCTGGTTAAACTTAGGACCTTTGTATCATTATTCAGCTTTGCTTATTGTAATATAAAGGTTGTTATGTGTAAATGTATAAGACGGGACATATGTGAGCATCATGTGGTACTGATCAAGATGGAGGAAAACACTGGAAATCTACAATTATCTATGGACATTAGCCTAAAGCATTGAAAGTCTGTCTTATAATAAAAATAGCAACCATTCAACTCAGCACCTAAGGGATGTTGTGTTCTTCTGGAGTAATGAGGAGTCACACTGATCACACGTAACTCCAAATTACTGCCGACAGCCCGAGATAATAACTTATCCATTGGCCATGGGATGACTTCAATAACTACTTGGTCCATAAGGGAAAACCAATCATACCCATCACCATAGTCACATCGATTACTTAAAGGGGTTTTCAGAGACTCTTATACCGATCACCTATCCTTTAGATAGGTATCATCGATATCTGATTGATGGGGGTCCAACACTGATAAGCTGTTTGAGAAGGCACTGGCACTAGCTCTGTGGCTTACTTGCCTTAGGCCAGTGATGTCACGTTCATCAGTCACATGTAAAGCATGCTTCCCCCTCAGGTGGAGTAGTCCCGAGTGTAGGATGTGAGTGGTATACTGTGGCCTAATGTTTGTGTCACGGTACTTCTACCTTCAGGCTGTCATTTCCTGGGTGTCAGTCTCTGCTGCAGAGATTGAGTTGAAGAATAAAGTGAAGTTCAGACTTGGAATCATGTTTACTTTAATAACTTGACAACACAATTGGGGGTTTAGTACAATTCTCCTTTACTTTGTTCCAGCAGGATGCAATATGGTAGAAGGCCTTAGTATTCTGCTGTCATTGCTAATTTCAGGCTTCAGGCTGGTTACTGGACTTTGTAGAGGTTCTGGTATCGTTGAGTGGGGTGCCTTTGGTTGATGACTCCCTAGTAATACTCAATCTATTAAATTCAAGGAGTCCTGGTGCTCTCTGAGCTGCTTCCCCTGGAAGACTCCTGCTGCAGGAGGGGAAATGTTCCCTCGCTGTGCCATTTTGTCTGGTCTCTTTTACAGTCTAATTCCAACTCTCAACTAACTTCAGCTTCCTGAAACCCTTACCTTGGTAGGAAACAGGACTTACCCACTTCTGCCCAAAAGGCGGGAGAATGAAATGATAAGTTCCATTCTATCTAAAGGTACTCTGCCAGCTACACTGTCACATGCTGGGAAACCAGGCACATTACATGTCATATAATTTTGCATTAATACATTAATAAGGCACAATATGAGAGGACCTGGAAAATAATACACAGATTGCATGTATTGTTAACTAGTAGAGACAGTAGCTGGGTATAAAGATGGCAGTTTCCACTCTGGGGTACTACACATAGCATAGGTGTAGCTCAGTTCCATTGAATTGAATGGGGCTGAGCTGCAGTACCAAGCATGGCTGCTATACAATGTGCGCGCTGTGCTTGGTGAGCTGGGAGAAGGCTGAGGTACCAATGCAAGTGCCATTGCCTTCTCAAAACAGCTGATGTCTTGGATGTCGGACTCCCTTTAAGTCACAAAAAATACAGATTTCCATCCAATACAACTTTTGTTAAATTAATTTTATACCACTTAACAGTAAATTAAAGGGGCTTTCCTGAACTTATTTATTGATGACCTCTACTTAGAATAGGTAATCAATATCAGATCTTGAACGGGAGCAATGCTGCAGTAACCAGGCATGGCCACTACACAGTGTATGGAGCTGAGGACTTCCAGTGCCTGATGGCTGTGCTGCGCATAAAGAGAAAAAGCTGATGGTGGGGTTGCAGGGAGTACAGCTCCCACCAATTGGATATTGATTACCATCTTAAAGGGGTTGTCTCACTTCAGCAAATGGCATTTACCATGTAGAGAAGTTAATGCAAGGCACTTACTAATGTATTGTGATTTCTCCATATTGCCTCCTTTGCTGGATTGATTAATTTTTCCATCACATTATACACTGATCATATGACCACTCTGCAGTGATGGTCGTGCTTGCACACTATAAGAAAAAGCGCCAGCCTCTCTGGTGGCCACCACTATGGCAATGCATATAGGCTGGCACCTTTTCCTATATTGTGAAAGCACGACCACCACTGCAGGGTGTTCATAACCCTTGGAAACTAGCAGTGTATAATGTGATGTAAAAATGAATCCAGCCAGCAAATGAGGCAATATGGACACAATACATTATTAAGTGCCTTTTGTTAACTTTGTCTACATGATAAATGCCATTTGCTAAAGTAAGACATCCCCTTTAAATATAGGTCATCAGTGATAAGTTCTGAAACACCCCTTTATCTACAACCCTCAATTCTGCTATGGTAGAACATTCCAGAATAGTTAACCACAAAATCAATAATTAAATACATAATACAAGAAACAATACACTTGGATGAACCAGACCACAATGTTTAATAAGGATAACCATAAAAATAAATACATTCATTTAATCAATCAATAAATTAATCTCAACACATTTTGAATCAATTAAACGTCTCCAAGGCTTAGACTCAGTCCACCCAGCATTAGCTGAGTGACAAAGCCCCTCTAAGGCCTAATTCAGACATCCGTGGAGCACAGTCTGTGAAAATCCGGACTGTGCTCCTTCTGAGGGCAGGAGCGTACGGCGTCATTAGTTGCTATATACAGCAGCGGCCTCATAAAGCACAGGGTGTCATAGCAACCAATGATGCCGTGCGCTCCTGCCCTCAGAAGGAGCACCGTACGGGTTTTCACGGACCGTGCTCCACGGATGCCTGAATTAGGCCTAATAGACATTGCGACTGAAAAAATAAGCAGGGGTAGGGCCTTAGCTTGAGTACCCTAACTGCAAAGATAGATACTGTTTATTGACATTTAAATTGACTTTTCTAGACATCTAATGTATGTCACTGATCCTTTCTACAATATAGATAGAAACCACTGTGTCAGCCGCATATTTTTAACCTCTCAATTGCCATGGTCAAACGTAACCACGGTATCTGTGAGTGCAAAAACCCAGTAGTGCGGGCTGTATGTGTGTGGCAGCCTCTCTATTCCTGAATGATACGAGGCTGCCGCACATTAGTTCCTACAGAGCCCCTGCCTGTGGAAGGGCTTCTTAGCGTGATGGCACACAGTGCAGCTTTAACATGCAGTTAGGATACCGTTTTTTATTGTAGCAAGCTGAAATGAATTAAATCATTCCCACAATGCAAAACACCAGGGTTTAATGAGGCTGCTAAACTGGCTAAATTGAAAACTGCATCCTAACTACATGTCAGAGCTGCACCGTGTGCCATCACCCTTAGGCCTCATGCACACGATCGTATGAAAAAACGAATCCGCAGAAAATATGGATGACATCTGTGTGCATTCTGTATTTTGCGGAACAGAACAGCTGGCCCTTAATAGAACGTAATGCAGACAATAATAGGACATGTTCTATTTTTTTGTGGAAAAAAAACCTGTAACGGACACGGAAAGAAAATACGTTCTTAGGAACATAGTAAAATCTCCATAGACTCCAATGCTAATGCATTAGAGTCTATGAAAGAAGCAATCCAATGGTTGCTTGTTATAGATCCGCACGGAAACTATAAAAAAAAAAGTAAAAATAAAAAAAAATTAAAAATATTAAAATTCAAATTACACTCCTTTTTCCCAAATAAAAAAATAAAAAAATAAATAAACATCATGGGCATCGCTGCATCAGAAACGCCAGCACAATTTAAATATAAAAAGTGAAATGAAAAAAAAAAGTCAAAATGGCCGATACGCTCCGTATTCATAATTACAAAAAAATTTATAGGGGTCAGAATATAGTGACGAAAAGAAAAAAAAATCCACAATTTTTTTTTTCAGCATTAAAACACAAGAAAAAACTTGCATACTGACCTGGATAACAAAGTAACTAGTCAGTTTTAACACATAGGGAATGGCGTATAAACTAAACCCAGAAAACTGTAGCCGCATTAGAAAGTGCAACTTGTCCCCAAAAAATCAAGCCCTCATATAGCTATATTAACAGAAAAATAAAAAAGTTATGGCCCCAGAAAGGCAGAGAGTAAAAACGAAAACACAAAATAAAATTAAAATAACCCGGACCTGAAAGGTTTAGTATGAATTGTATTTAATAAAGTTTGTGTTTTCTCTACATGGTGTACCATATACATTTTTATAGGATCAGAATTTCTGGTCTATGGAATGAAGACATTTGAATTTTACTAAAAGGATCATTTAATGTCATACCGTAAAATCCCTCTGGCTCTTTAAGTAGGTTAAGTAATTAAAAGTGACCTATGATCTCCTGCAGTTTAGCGCTTTTACTGTGTGATATTTTCTATATTTTCTTTGGCTCCTTTTCACATGTGGCACCTGCAAGTCATCAGAAATGTTATTTTGTTGCTGAAAGAAATTAACTAATTTTTCTGGTTACAGGCGGAGCGCCGAGGATGACCTGTTTTTTCATTGATCCAAATGCTCAATGCACATGGCCCTGTGAATAACAAATGCACCCTAAGAGCTCTGCAGTGATTTCAGTGGAGTTTCTATCCCCTCCCATAAAAATGATTTACCCCTATTTTCTCACTATAAGGCCTCATGCACACAGCTGTTGTTTCAGTCCCCATCTAATGCGCGTTTTGTGCCGATCAGATATAGGCCCATTCATCTCAACGGGGGGGGGGAAAGGCGGCATGCTCACAGGCGGGATCCGCAAAACACAGCCGTCTGCATGAGGCCTAAGATGTCTTATAGGGTGAATACAGCAACATGTATACGGAGCTGTTTGGGGCTAAATTTTTACAGGACGATCTGTACTTTTCAATGATATCATTTGGGGGTAAGACTTTTTGATCACTTTTTGTTTAATTTTATTTGTGGGAGAGGAAGCGACCAAAAAACAGCGAATCAGCCGTTTTGACTTTTTTTCAATTTTGCCATTTGCTGTATGGGATAAATATTTTTAATATTCTAATAGTACAGGTGTTTTTGCACATTGGGATGCCCATGATGTTGACTTTTTTACTGTTTTATGTATTTTGGGGAATGGGAGGTGATTTGAAATTTTTATCTTTTGTTTTTATACTGTTAGGCCTCATTCACACTTCAGTGTTCGGTCAGTGATTTCCATCAGTGATTCTGAGCCAAAAACCAGGTGCGGCTCTAAACACAGAACAGGAGCAGATCTTTGCCTTATATCTTATGTCTGTGGAGGTGCTAGTCCTGGTTTTGGCTCACAATCACTGATGTAAATCACTGACCAAACACTGACATGTGAATAAGACCTTACTGTTTACCCATAGGGAACAAGCAATCATTAGCATTGGAGTCTATGGAGATTTTACTATGTTCCTAAGGAGCCCTGCCACAGGCAGGGGCTCCATAGGAACTAATGTGTGGCAGCCTCGTATCATTCATGTGTGCCACACACACATTCCAGTTCCCCGATCCTCGCTAGAGGGAGCTGGTACACAGCCGGGAGAGCCCTGGGTTTTTGCACTCCTAGATGCTGTGAGGGGTTAAAAGTACGTGATCTACGCTATTGTCAATTGCATACATTACTCCGAGTGTTAACCTGCTTTTAACTGTGACATAATAGTGCAACGCAGAGTGCAAAGTGGTTAACTATTATATATTGTACATCAGAATGCAAGTTAAAAGACAATTTCATGTGTAAAAAAAAAAAAAAAAAAGAATAAAAAACTTATTCTTTTATGTGTAATGCTATATAATACTCACTAGGTGGCGCTGTTAAGTGTGCTTAACATGTTTTGTCTGCAAGTTATATAAATATAATGCACTGGTTTCCAATGGGTACCATTTCAGAGTTCCAAGTGTCCCCAAAGTGTCCTTTGGGTGCATCTGGTTGTGACTGCTACCTGCGTGCCATAGCTATACCCCTTGTGGTTTCAACAAAGTGGGATAGCCACAGATTGACACCCCTAAAATATATAAATTATACAGTGACACACACACAACAATACAATGTGAACGAATTAGGTACTTATTCACATGATTGTTCAATGTGCTCTTCATTTGACAGTATAGACAGACAGACCCATAAAAGTCAATGAGGCTATCCAGGCATCCATTTTTTTTCACGTATCCATGTGCCCGATCAGAGAAAATCAGTACATGTCCTATTCTGGTCAGTTTTTTATGGATCAGATATCCCTTGTTCAAGTCAGGACGTGAGATAAAGATGGAATGCAGGCAGAAGCCATCCATGTGTTAGTTGCTTTTGACAAATCTGTTTTTTGCCTTGTCAAGCATATAAAGTTTAGCATTTGAAATGATTTATATGCATTTTCACTTTCATAATGCATTTGCAAAAATAAAACTAACCATACTACTGCCTTCTTGTACAATAACATAGCTATTATAATACTGCCTACTACGTACAAAACTATAACTACTATCATTACTGCCTATGTACAAGAATATAATTACTATAATACTTCTCATATGTACAGAATATAACTACTATAACACTCTGCTATATACAAGAATATAACTACTATAATACTGCCTCCTATGTACAAGAATATAACTACTATAATACTGCTCCTATGTACAAGGCTATAAATATAATACTGCCCCATATGTACAAGAATATAACTACTATAATACTGCTCTTATGTAGCAAGAATAATAACTACTACAATACTGCCTCCTATGTACAAGAATATAACTACTATAATTACTGCTCCTATATACAAGAATATAACTACTATAATACTGCTGTCATGTACAAGAATATAACTACTATAATACTGCTGTTATGTACAAGAATATAACTACTATAATACTGCCTCCTGTGTACAAGGATATAACTACTATAATACTACTCCTTATGTACAAGAATATAACTGCTATAATACTGCCTCCTATGTACAAGGATATAACTACTATAATACTACTCCTATGTACAAGAATATAACTACTATAATACTGCTTCCTATGTACAAGAATATATCTACTATAATACTGCTCCTATATACAAGAATATAACTACTATAATACTGCCTTCTATGTACAAGAATATATCTACTATAATGCTGCTCATATATACAAGAATATAACTACTATAATACTGCTCCTATGTACAAGAATATATCTACTATAATACTGCTCCTAAGTACAGAATAACTACTATAATACTGCTCCAAGTACAAAGAATATAACTACTATAATACTGCTCCTATGTACGAGAATATAACTACTATAATACTGCCTCCTATGTACAAGAATATATCTACTACAATGCTGCTCCTAAGTACAACAATATAACTACTATAATACTGCTCCTATGTACAAGAATATATCTATTATAATACTGCTCCTATGTACAAGAATATAACTACTATAATACTGCTCCTAAGTACAAGAATATAACTACTATAATACTGCTCCTATGTACAAGTATATAACTACTATAATACTGCTCCTAAGTACAAGAATATAACTACTATAATACTGCTCCTATGTACGAGAATATAACTACTATAATACTGCCTCCTATGTACAAGAATATAACTAGTATAATAGTGCTCCTACGTATAGGAATATAACTACTATAATACTGCTCCTATGTACAGAAATATAACTACTATAATACTGCCTCCTATGTACAAGAATATAACTACTATAATACTGCCTCCTATGTACAAGAATATAACTACTATAATACTGTCTCCTATGTACAAGAATATAACTACTATATTACTGCTCCTATGTACAAGAATATAACTATTATAATACTGCTCCTATGTACGAGAATATAACTACTATAATACTGCCTCCTATGTACAAGAATATAACTACTATAATACTGCTCCTATGTACAAGAATATAACTACTATAATACTCCCTTCTATGTACAAGAATATAACTACTATAATACTGCCTCCTATGTACAAGAATATAACTACTATAATACTGTCTCCTATGTACAAGAATATAACTACTATAATACTGCCTCCTATGTACAAGAATATAACTACTATAATACTGCCTCCTATGTACAAGAATATAACTACTATAATACTGTCTACTATGTACAAGAATATAACTAGAGATGAGCGAATCATTCAAAATTTTTTTCGCCAAACTTTTCATAAGATTCGTATATTCTACAAATCTATTCGACAAATCTGCGTACAAATCATACGTTATTATGTGGCGTTTTGCGAACATTCGCTCACTAATAACGAATGTTCAGTTTTAAAAGGTACTCAACTTCTTTGAACACGTACGCATGAGTGTACAAATTGCGTACGAAATTGATGGGCTTTGCTGGAGAGGAATAGTGGAGCAGGAGGAAAGCTCTGAGTCTGACCCCTGGATACATATGGATAGATCAGCAGCTCATACAGCTGAGACTGAGATGAGCGTGCCATCCACTCCACTACCTCATCCACTTTCTGCCCCACTACAATTTTGCGCCTTGGTGGGTTAGCCCGGTGGAACATCGGCCAAGTATTGTGAATTCTACAAGTAGAAGCTCCGGCTACAGGTCCTTTGGCACTGCTGCCCTGTGCCACCTTCTCTTTTTTTTAGAGCTCGAGGTCTGGCTGGAACTGGACCCCTTTTGCTTATCCATTCTAGACATTTTTCACTTGACTCTGTGGCCCTGCAGCTGGTCTTTGTCTTTGTCCCTGTCTCTCTCCCTGCCTGATTAATTACTAGCCCTGCAGTTGCCCTGCAGTATCCCTGATGTGTAATATGGATTCCCTGAAAAATTACACCCCAATTTCAACAACACAGGTCTCAGTCTTTAGAAACTTCACACACAGTGCTTCTGCTCGTCTCAGCAGTCGCCAGCAGAAGTGATGCGTCACTGGCTTACCGAGCCTGAGCCAATTAGAGCAAGCCATGCCCATTAGGGCAGGTGACCGCTTTCTTCCTGGGCTTTTGCGCACGAATAACGAACTAACAGTAAAAGTTGGCTAAGTAATTGAATTCATATGAAACAGAGTATAAAGTAACTTATACGTAGCATTAGCGTACAATTTATCGGACAAGCACGTAGCGAATGCGTAGAAAGCCTTAGGAACATTTTCAAATCTTAAGGAGCGAATCTCCAAATATTCGGATTCGCTTTGCAGCTGAAAATTTCCAAGATTTGATACGAATCAACGAATTGGCGAATAGATACGCTCATCTCTAAATATAACTACTATAATACTGCTCATATGTACAAGAATATAACTACTATAATACTATATTTGGATACAATGAAAACATAATAAATAAATAGCTTTACATGTGTAACACAAGTGTGATACATAAAGACAGAAATGCCCATGTAGCAGAAATCCAGTTTAATATTCATACTCAGAGCAATTTGGTCTCGGGGAAGTAATGATTTCTATCCAACCCCAAATATCTAACTACCGGATATAACCTAAAATTTATGAGCCTTAAAAATCTGGAAAACCTGTGTAAATAGGAACCAGAAAGAATGCTATAGATAGTACCATGATTATAAACAAATACGGACAGAACTATTCTGTGGTTACACAGAGGACAAGAAAAGGCTTCGAAATGTGTAATATACTGAAATAATTGAAATTCCTGCACTAAATATCAACATTTCCTTCCCATTTAGAAAGAAAAACAAAGAAATCTAAAATAATTGAATAATCGTATAAAAAATTAAAGGCAATTACTTAAAAATAGAATGAAATGAGAACAGAATGGGGCAAAAGCAAACACATAATTAAGGATAAACATCGTAAATGGCGTCCATTGAAAAGGTTGTCTGATGGTGAAAAAGTTCTTAGAAAAGGACAGAATGGATTAAAAAAATAAAACAAGGAATACTTACCTCACCTATCTACAGCTACATTCATTCCAGTGTTTATTGGGTCCCCTGCTTGTCAACACACAGGAATAACACAGTCAATGACTGGCTGCAGCAGTTACCCACCTCTACCAGTGATTGGCTGTGCGGGACTTTCTGCATTCAAGAGGAACCAGGACATACCTGTGAGGGACCAGGTAAGCATTGTAATGGCCGTGATGGGGAGTCGGCGAGGTATTGCTTGTTCTATTTTTATTAACCTACTCTGCCCTTTTTCTAAGAATTTTTCACCAACAACCCCTTTAATTGAAATAAAGTGGATGCACTTGAGAAGTCTTCAGTCTGAGGTTTTAACTGTGTTTAAGGGCCCTTGCATGCTAATGTATGCCCTCCAAGACATACGGTCCATGAGCAGGCCATATGTCCAGGAGTGGCATTGATCGTACGCACGGGCGTACACAGCATCATTGTAAACTATGATGCTGTGTACTCTCGTGCCCACGATCAATGCCACTCCGAAACATATGGCCCGCTCACGGACCGCATGTCTCGGAGGGCATACGGTCGCGTGCAAGGGCCCTAAGGCTTCACATGACCGTTTAGCTTTCTGTTCTTCTGATCCATCAGAAGAAGAGAGAGAAAACAAAAAGAAACAGGATCCTGTGAAAAAACAGATCCAGTTGCATCAGTTGGCATCAGTTTAGGCCATTTATGTTCTCAGAGCCGTTTTTTTAGAGGGGGGGAAGTCCTGAATGCATTATTATTTTTTTTTCCGTCAAAAAAAAAAAAAACGATCTGAGATGGAAATGGCTCAAACGGATGACAACTGATGCAACAGGATCCGTTTTTTTACAGGATGCTGTATTTTTTTTTCTTCTCTCTTCTTCTGCCAGATCAGAAGAACGCAAAGCTAATCGGTGATGTGAACTCAGCCTCTTACTATTTTGTTTCTTTCTCTAATGCAGAGTTGTGTGTCTCCATGGTTACAGACTACAAACAAACCAAGTATAGTCAAATGCTACAATCAGTGTCTTTCATCTGCCTCTACCTCTTAGTAACATATCTGGTAGCTTAGAAAAAAAATTGATAAACTATGACTGTAGGATCAGACTACAGAGGGTTTGTTTGATGTCAAATTACATCTAATGTTTCTAATGTGATCTAATGTTTTTAAAGGGTTGCCCCTTTAGGACACCCCTACCCATATGTTGTATTATGTCGCATGTTGGATTCCAATCTATTAGCTAGAGTAAAAAGTCAATACAAAGAAAAGCAACTACTTAAAGGGGAACTTAAAGGGGTTATCCTATGATTAATGTAAAAAATATAAGATCTGATATCATATAGTACATGACGGTCTCTTCCTAACAAACGAACCGGCCCTGTACCTCACATGGGTCCAGAGATCTCCCTATTCATCGCTGTAACCGCTCTGCTAGATTTACATGTATTTCAGGCTGATGGCTTAGGGGGCGTGCACTTTGTCGGGGGGCATGTCTATCACAAACTTACCTGTCTGGGCTCTAGCAGTGTGATCTTCGACTTCGGCGTGGCCACGCCGAAAGCCACGCTGCTAAGCCATGCCCCCTTGTGACGCGATATCATTCTTTGAAACAATATGCAGTGCTCTGTTTCTCCCCACAGCAGGCGTGTGGTGAAGGAGATCAGCAGTGGGCTGATTGCTCAGCTGCTCTATTCCTGTGTGCTAGTGTTTCTGACTAATGGAGCGCTGAGTCATGACCTATCAGGTTCTGATCCTTGAACTTGGTGCTCTTTATAAACCCCTTCCTGCCCAAACACCAATGCCAGTCATAGTCTCTGACTCACTAGCTGTGTTCCTGATTCCTGTGCTTATTGGATTGCTCATTCCTCTGACCCCGGTTTATCTTCTGACCTTTCTCTGTCTCTTGTTTGGTACTGCATACCATAGCCTGTCTGGTTCTGACCCATTTACGTACGACCCTGTTTTTGTGTTGTTTTGTCTCTTGGTGTTTGTCTGTCTCTGCACTTAAATAGCATAGGGACTATCGACCAGTTGCGGTCTAGCTATCTATAGTTTGTACAGCAAGTAGGTAGGGAAAGCGGGCTGGGTTCTAGCCTTAGGGCTCACTGTTCTTGTCTGTCCCTGCCTACAGTTGTAACAATGTCCTTTCTACTGCAGCTGGTGGCAGTTGAATGATGGAACTGAGCATGTGCTTCCATCTCAGGACAGAGAAATTAGAAAAAGAACAAACAAACATTTTTGTGGGACAACCCCTTTAACGTGACCATTTATGACATGGTCACCCATTCATTTGATGGGCATGATGTAATACCACATTTGTCCCGCAGGTACCGAATCTATAGTAATCACTTGATCACCGTTGGATCCTCATTTAGAGAAGGGGCTATCTGTATGGGACAACCCTCTTATCAAATAATACATGTAGTAAGTCCTGGCTGATTTTGCGTTACTGGAACTTTAACCATGGACAAATATTCAGCAATAGGAAAGATTGTGCAACATTCGATTTATCATGAAATATTAATACTGAATATGTTATCGCTAAGCCCAAATGACTAGAATTATTCTTATTATTATCATTATAAAAAAATCCATTTATGTTTGCCAATTTTTTTTTTAGTATTGTTATGCGGCTCAAATAATCCATGAATAACAACCTGTTTTGGGTGAATCATACCTAGAAGTATTGTGAGGACTTGCACGCTTCCTCGGCATCGTAATGTGCAGCGCATCTGTTTCTTTGTTTCCAATGAAGACTTCAGATTGAAGGATAAATGAATTGTAATTAAAAATCAAGGCAATTCTAGTGATTATTCACGTCTTGACGAGACAAACATAAACATTTGCCTTCAACATAGGAGTCTAATGGCAACAGCATGCCGCCTGGAGACACTTGCACAAGAGCAGTATTTGTTTAATGCGGAGTATGCGCTCTCCCAAGAACGCTCGTCCAATCTGGCACTAACAACACTCAGGGTAAATGAGGACTTTTTGGAAATGTCTTCTCTTCTGGATATTTCCAATGAATTTTTACAGGATTTTCATTTATCTGCAATTACTTTTGTATGAAAATGAATTAAAGCAGAGAAAAAATTATTTTTCCCCCAAAAAAGCACCACTCCAGCACCACGTACATGGGATCAAGCACTGAGCTGGCTCCATACCTGGAGGACGTAGGCTGTACAATACCATAAGCACCTGCCAGCATTGACCGTAATTGGAGTTGGACTCCAATCGGTCATTTAACCCCACTGTCAATAGCAGCATCTGTGGGGATAGACAGAGGGAGGAGACTCCCTCTGCCCTCCTACTGTGGAAAATGTTTCAGGGTTCTGATAATGCTATGCCAGCTTGGGCCTTGGAGAAGATAGAAAGCTGCTGCAAAGCTAAGCCAGAGGCACAGCCTGTAAAGTCTTATAGACTGTAATAGTATACTATTGCAGGCTATGGTACAAGTCACTAGACGATGGTATGTATATGTTCCTTAAGGGGTCTAAAAACTTCAGTGAAAAAAGTAAAAAAAAAAAAAAAGGAGGGGTCATTTATGACCAGATGTACTGCACTTTTGTGGCATATATCTGGCACAGATTCTGTTGCACACCAAGGTGAGGCACTATCTGCGTCTTATTTCCCACTCACACCAGGTCTAAAAAAAGAGGGTGTGGGCAGGTAAGGGGACAGGCCAGTAGACATGTCTCATTCATCAATTTCTATGATTGATGAATCACTGATTATTATAGTGTATGTGGGGCCAAAAAAACTTTAAGTCACGGGATGTTAAAAGGTTTCACTCACAATATCAACCTTATTCATGCAGTGGCCAGGTTACAGGTGGACCCAATATCAAGGTGTTACCACTTGTTTCTGATCTTTGGTGTACCCCAATTGAAAATAAGTCCAGAGAATCAGGTTCTGCAGCAGTGTTTGACTGGGATACCTAGGGCCCACCAGTAAAATTTATTTTGGGGGCCCACCGTATGGATACATTCACATATTACCTGCTCACCCAGAAGCAAGATGCTACCAGATGATGAATATGGGGTCCCTGAAGTAACTTTGAGAAGGTAGGTCCTAGGGAGAAGAGGACACTGGCTAGCTTTCCTCTATACCGAAAAGTCATCTCAGCTATCTCATCATGTCTACAATAAAGTGGGGAGTTTCTTTAATAATCTATTAAGTTTTTTTTATATGAAAATGGGTTGGTTGAGGTGCTGTACATTAAATATATGTATGTAGTGCAGTTGGTTGTCTACTGTGTTATGTGCCACCTGTGCAGGGGGTGAGAGATTAGGGGCCCAATGGGGGATTCACCTGTACCCCTGTGGGCCAGTATGACCTGGTCTTCAGTAAACCAGTGTGCTTCTTTACTGTGCAAAACAATACAGGCAATGAACTGAGATAGCTCCTCCGGTCTCCTCCCTGGCAGAAGAAGGTTTGATGCTGAAGAAAGGCCCGAGCTAGCTATCCATCTCTCTCAGAAGGATGGTACCCTGGCCAAAGAGCTAGTGGTCCAGGATCTGCGACTCAATCCTTGGGTCCTCATCTTCATCTTAACGCCATCTTCTGGTCACTCATGCAGTCTAAAAGGGTCTCTCCTACTAAACACTAGTTTCTATCTGCAGACACTTAGGGGCCTTGACTGCTCTACTTTTATACAGTTTCTAACTAATCCAAAACTTTGTAGTGGAAGGGGTGAAGCTGGAGAATCACAGTAACAATGATGCAGTTCACAGCGGCCACTGACTTGTATTGTGCCTCAATACAAGTCAAAGGGAATGACTAAGCAGTTTCGAGATGTAAACAACCATCTGACAGAGCTAAACCAGCTGGTCACAACTTCACTATGTCTGCTTTTCTTCCTCCATAACTCAGTTCTTGCTTATGACAGCAAAGGAAAATTACTAGCTTCTCAGTGTACACACTGGAAAGTGCCAAAGTCTCTCAGTATTAGATGACTGTGCATTAAAGGGGTTTTCCGAGATTTTTATACTCATGACCAGAAAAGAGACTTAGCTTAAAATACAAAGCAATATAACCCATGCAGAAGTCGGCGTTGGACTCATTTGATCCTAGAACCCACGGTGGCTCAGACAATCCTGATAATTATTATTAAGCCTACACCTGTTTATCTTTTTGAACAATTCACATTCACTTGCGGTCAGAAGGTTGAGACTTCCTAAAGGAGTCTGAAGATGGAAATAACAGGGTGAATTTGGTAAGTTAATTCATAAAAGTAATGTTTAATTTATATTTTTAAGACATTGATACTCATTCTGGGTGGACACATGACGATTGTTATTATATATGTCCTGATGCCCAAACATGGTTGCAAAACCATTGATGAATAAATGACAAATACGGCTGATGAAAGTAAGTCTCCAGGCTTCATAACAGAACAGTCGCCCAATAATCTTATTTTTCTCATTGGTAGCTATGATGGAAAGAAACTCTCCTGATTTTCCTGGTGGACTTGTGATGAGCCTGTGCTCACTGACAAGAACCAGTCTGAACTGGCAGAGCTGCTGCTTGAAGCTGTACCATAAGAGGAGGTGGAGTTCAGACTGCCGTAAGTCCTGTAGCTAACCTGCAGTGAAGATGTGCTTTAAATGGAGTTATTGATTTCCCTCTGGATATACTAATTTGTATAGAGCTTTTTATATAGAAGTATGGCTTGTGGGTTTGTCATTATGGACAAGGAGGCAGCGCCTTGTGAGGATTTATCTGGAGGAGATAATGACTTATACATGATTTGGTTGCAGTGAAACCATGATCATATAATGGTATCATTGGCAGCTTGCATAGTGTGCAAGGGTGGCACAGTCTGTGTCTTTCCTGCATTTCCTGTTTTTGATCTGTAAGTAGATAAATACAGGGTAGACACAGTTCATTTCTTCCGTGCTTTACTGTGCGGATGAAGAATATCATTTAGGAGAAGAGGACAAACATATCATTATACCTTGAAGATATTAATTAAAATATATTTAAAACATGTATAGTAATTAGTAAATCTGTCTACATTAAAATACAAAAGAAATTAGGAAAACAGAATATTCTGTCTTTGTCTGCATCCTGTGAACCTTTTTGTTAGTTAAGGGGTAAGGGTAATGTCCAAGAGAGCTACTTCCAATGAGCCAGGGGCAGACTGAAAATAGTCTGGACACCTCTGGCAATAATTGTCATGGATCCTTACCAGTCACCCTTGTCTTGTTTTTTTTTTTTTTTTTTGCAGCCCTACTCTTAAAAGGGCTATCAATTAAAAGGGTTGTCTCATGAAAAATATTATATAATAGTTTTCAAATCAGCACCTGGGTCTGAATACTTTTCCTATAGCCACTGAGTTATTCAATAAAATATATCTGCATAGTGCCATCTGCTGTTTGTTTTTTTCTTATTTCTATGTCTGGCTCACTGAGAAGGTCGCACATGCTCAGTTTCACCCTTCATCTGCCTCCTGAGCTGTAATAGGGAGAGCTTGGAGACGCCCCCTGAGCTGTGATAGGGAGAGCTGAGACACACCCCCTTAGCTGCAGCAGAAAAGACACTCCCCTTGAGCTGTCGGCTTGATATAAATCTAGCAAAGCAATGAAAGTGGAAATCACTGGATCCATGTGAGGTACAGGGCTGGTTCTAGTTCTGTTAGAAAGAGATTATCATGTACTATATGAAGTCTGATTTTCATTTTTTACATTACTCATGGGATAATCCCTTAAACTGGAGGACTTCTGTTACTTTTCCGTGGGGGCAGCAGCTCATCAAGCATCTGCATCTCCCAAGATTCACTGCAGTTAGCACATGTTAAATGGGTTGTCTCATCTCACCATTACTAAGGTGAGATAAGACACAGTCCCGACCACCTCCCGGCCGGGAAACAGCTCCCATTGCCATGCATGAGAGCTACTAAAACAGCGTAGCACAACAAGCTATGCTGTTTCTTAGCCCCATATATAGCCCCAGAGATGCATATTCTAAGTAACACCTTCACAATTCCTTTCTCCTCTGTCTAGAGAGAGATATAGCTATATAATTCTATGAGTTTAGAAGTAGGGATGAAGAAATGAAAGGTGTCTGGGCCACTTGACCCACTGCTCTAGGAGATTGGTCCGCCAGCACTGAGGACAGAGGAAAGGACCAGTGAAGCTAAGGCAGGAGACGGTGGACTTGAAAGATAAACAGCAGGGGGCGCTACCAGAGAGAAAATGCAATGTACAAAAGAAAAACAAACATAATTTGTATTGCATGTGTGTTGCAATAATACATTTCTTGGGATAACCCCTTTAAAGTCCAATATAATTGACTCAGGGACTATAGTCATGGGCCCTATGGCACTTCACCTAAGAGGTGGTCATGGAAGTTTGATGTTTCCAGCCTCCTCGTCAACACTTAGAGTGATAGGGGCCGTTCACTGGGTTGCTCACCATTTTACCATAAATATGCCACCATATTGGCAGTGACCTAATATAAAATGAACCTACCCTACTGGCAGTGAATAATAGCATTCAGCATGTGAGCTGAAGATACCCCCAAAGTAGAAAAACATATGCTATATGACATATGATGAAAGACAAATTTGCCCAAAATACTAAGGATTATATCAGCACCCCTATATAAGCACAGTATTGGGGGCATTAAAGAGCATCTGTCAGCAGATCTGTACCTATGACACTGGCTGACCTGTTACATGTGCACTTGGCAGCTGAAGGCATCAGTGTTGGTCCCATGTTCATATGTGCCCACATTGCTGAGAAATATTATGGTTAAATATATGCAAATGAGCCTCTGGGAGCAACGGAGACGTTTCCATTACACCTAGAGGCTCTGCTCTCTCTGCAACTGCCATTTCCTTTCCATGGCCAGGCGTGATGATGTTCTCACTGCCTGGCCCGGTCAATCAAAGTGCAGTCTCGTGAGAGCAGTGTAATGGCAAGGCCCTCGTTGCTCCTAGAGGCTTATTTGCATATATTAAAGCTACATTATTATTTTTTTAGCAATGCAGGCACATATGAACATTGGAGTCTAGGAAATACACAGATGTCTTTAGCTGCCATACGATAGGTCAGCCAGGACAGATGCTCTTTAAAGCAGTCATGCCCCCTTTTGGGACTATGGCAGAACTTCAAATTTCAATCTTGCCCTATGGTGGTTGTCATTATCTTGTCTCCACTGGACCATTCTCCATTCCTTAACCTAATAAATCAGTCATTTGCTTTCATTAGATAAGGCTTCTCATGCACATAGTGGAATATATGGTACTATTATATGTTACTACGAGCTCTGACCCAGGGGTGCACCACCAACGAGGCCAGGTGAGGCGATTGCCTCAGGCAGCACCAGGTAGTGGCAAGACGGGGGCAGCGGAAGGACCATGGGCCATGAGCGCTTTCATTGTGGCAAAGGGGTTAGGTTAAAAAATTGGCATGGGGGTGGGGGGACGCCTCAGGCAGCAGAAAGGCTAGGTGCACCCCTGCTCTGACCTCATAGTAAATAGGAGCCCTTATTAACGTGCTCTGTATTATCTAGAGAAGAAGAAGACGGACAATCAAGACAAGACATCTAAACCCCATAAAACTCAATGTGCAACTAGTTACCACCAGCTTGCGTCCAAGGGAGGGCTGGCAAGAATTTAGTAAATTAAAGGCATTGTTATACAATGGGGAAGTCACACTATATTTTCCCATCTCTTGCAAAAGAATAAAATGGTACTTTTTATGATGAGATTCCATTGAAGCATTTCATTTCATCCTCCCAATTATCCACCTCTTTCATTTCACGTGTGAGTCATTGTGTGTGTGTGTAACCCAAGCCCCAGCTTAACGTTAGCTAGATGTGGTTTAACTGTCTCAATTCCATTAACTCGTACACATTTCTTTCCGTAATTAAGTCCCCACCTGACCGCATCTCTGTTTTTGTGTTAATAAAGTATCGAATATGATATCATCTTCATTTTAAGGTCTTTCTTGAGAACCTTTTTATATTTTTTTATTTCATGATGTAGCTTGCATCTGGAAAGAGCTTGACACACTTCCTGCTGACTGAAAATTAAAAAAAAAGAAAAAAAAAGAAAAAAAAACAACAACATCCTTTTAAGTCATCGTTTATTGGGAAGGGTTCCAGCAAAGATGCCTGATTATGGCACCGTATTATAGAAGTAGGTTTTTAAAAGGGAGGAAATAGTCATTGGAAAGGTTAAAAATATTGAGAAATCACACTCGACTCATGCACTCTCAAAGCGGGGCAACTGTCTGAGCCTGGCAGATGTTTGGCACGGTGATACAGAGATTGCAAAGTAAATACGTTCAGGTGTGAGGCTCCCTCAGATAAGTTAACTGGCCTGCTGGGAAGAGAGAGGAGTGAGGTAGCTGGAAAGCACTGCGGAGAGTGAGATTTCACAGAAGTGACTTCATCTTAGACAGACTCTCTATAGTCACATTTTCCTTTTTTATTGTGTGCTATTGGCTCATGTCGGGTTCATGGGGTTAAAGTGTTAAAATTTGCATCCATTGATGTTTAGGGGGAATTTTTCTGTTTTATTAGATAAACATTAAGATTTACATTTTATTTGTGTTGTGTTATTATCATTTTTATTGCTTTAATTTGTGAATGTTCGCCTTTTTTATCCTGACTGTCACTATTCCATAGAGGAATCCTGGCAATCCAGCGATACCCAAGGCTGGATTTACCTATAGGCAAAAAGCCCTGGGGAAGGAAAGAAGGGAATGTCTACATAGGAAGTTTGGGAATTTATTTGTTAGACACTCACTGTGCTGTGGGAATGACAGGAGGACAAAATGAAGGCTGCAGAGGTTTACATGTCTTTTCTCTAGTTTTTTTTTTTTTTTTTTTCATTTTATTTTTGCCCTTTCACTTCCTCCTTTTAAACTCTAACATAATGACAGCATTAGCAAATAATGTCAGACATATAGGTACAAGCTGTGGGTAAACACATGGTTAACAGTGTTTAAAAACACACTGTGCCATTGCATTTGCCAGTGCATGCTTTTTTATATGAGATAGTTTCCAAAAAACAGTGGTTTGTTGGGACAAATGCCTGCCCCGGTGTATACGCACACAAGTGTTAATGTCAGAAAAAACTGTGGCTTGTTCTGGACAAGCCTTGAAATATTCTCCCTTTTATTTGGGAGCAGCAGCAGTACAGTGTGGGTGTAGAAAGGGTAAGGTATAAGTTGTGTAGGAGTAATAGTGGCAGCAGTAGCAGCACAGCATGCAGTGTTGGAGTAGTAGTGGTAGTGGTGGCTGTGTATGGGGTAGTCATAGTGGCAGTATGGGTAATGGAAGTGGCAGTAGGGAGTCCTGGCCAAAAGTTTGTCAGACTTTTCTATGGTTTCCTGAAGTACCATTCTAAGTTTTTTTTACTGTGTTATAGAAAAAAAATCTCAATATTTCCAGTGCTGATCCTTCTTTTCAAGACTTCTGCAATTTGTCCTGGCATGCTGAATATCAGCTTCTAAGCCAAAACCTGACTCATGGTAACCCATTCTTATCTAATCAGTGCCTGGAGTTTATCACAATTTCTGTGTTTTTGTTTTCCCACCTGCTTTTTGACCATAGTTTCTCACTGGGATTGAGACTTGGGGACGTTCCTGACAATAGACCCAAAATTTCAATGTTTTGTTCACAGAAAAGTTATCACTTTTTGCCCTGTGACATGGTGATTAATCATTCTGGAAAAATAATTGCTAATCACCAAATTGCTCCTGGATCGTTGGGAGAAGTTGCCCTTGGAAGATGTTTTGATACCATTATTCACTCATGTGAGTGTCCTTAGGCAAAATTTTGAATGAGCCCATTCTCTTGGATGATAAGCAACCTCATTAATGAATGGTCTCAAGATGTTTTACTGTTGGCATGACACGGGAGTCACGGTACCACTCACTTTTTCTTCTCCCAACATTTTTCCAGATGTCCAAAACAGTCCAAAACAGTCTACCGTATGTGGAAGGGGCATTATAAAGACCCATTCTTGTTTTTGCTCTGCAGTACAATGGATCCTGTATCTCTCCTACAGAATATCTGTCTGTCTTTGATGTTTTTCTTACAGAGGAGGGCCTTCTTTACTGCTTTTCTTGACACTAGGCTATCCTCCAAAATCCTGTGCAAGCAGATGCGCTGACACCTGCCTGCTGCTATTCCTGAGCAAGCTCTGCACTGGTGGTGACCAAATCCCAAAGCTGAATTCTCTTTAGAAGACGGTCCTGGCAGTTGGATTTTTAGGTGCCCTAAAACCTTCTTCACAGCAATTGAACCTCTCTCCTTGAAGTTCTGGAGGATTTGATAAAAGGTTGACTTAAGATCCAATCCTACAAGCAGCAATGCTCTTGCCTGTGAAGCCTTTTTGATATAATTCATTGCAATTTATCTGATCACCCTTCCTAACAATCTATAGTTAATGCGAATTTACCACCATAAGAACTGAAGCAGCAACCTTTATAGCCACTGTCAGCAATGGCAGATCTGTTTAGCCTCAGATGGAAGTGTGTGAAAATCCTCACACCTCCATGCCTCATTCATTTTGACAAAAGTTATGATGTATACACGGGTGGAGGAAAAATTTGACTGTTTAGGTGTGATGATGGCACCTACAGCACTGATAACCCTCTATGAATTAAAAAAAAGTAGTATAGTCACTGAGCTATTCAATAAAATATATCTGTATAGCGCCACCTGCTGTTTGTTCTTTCCCATACTTCTTGTACATCTCAATGAGGTGGTCGAACACTTGTAGTTTAAATCTTCAACTGCCACCAGCCCTATCTTCTGTGGCAGTTACAGGAAAAGAGCTACAGCAGAAAGGACACCTCTCAGAGAAAGGACACGCCCCTGAGATGCCAGTCTGAAATATATCTCGCAAAACAATATGAGCAATGAATGGGGAGATCCCTGGATACATGTGAGGTACAGGGCTGGTTCTAGCTTTGTTAGAAAGAGATTGTCACGTACTATATGATCACCTACATATGAAAACACTGTCCATACATAGTTTACACAATTAAATAATCTTTATTGATATAAAAGACCAACATACAGCGATTAAATATTAAGTCGGTAGCAGGGTGAAGTGGTAGGAGAAATAAAACAGAGAGCAGGGATGCGGTCGTGCAGCAATAGCCAGATTATACCAGGTTTACAAATACATTGGCACAGAAAACAAAAAAGCACTACATGGTCAAAATGTAACATAAGACCTCTATGGGCCCAATATAACCCTAGCTAGACCATGCCAGATGCCAAAAAAGTATAACCAG
>ONZH01017877.1:0-155776 GCA_900303285.1 Rhinella marina
GCTGAAATGTTTTATTACTTAAAATAATTATTGTAAGTACAGTAACCATATATTATATGGCTATATTGAGTGGGTGATGCCCTTTCTGTGGCTCACTGGTTTGGTTCCAAGAGGGGGATTTTTAACGGAGGACTGCCTTATATGAAATTTAAATACCCTAGTAGGGCAAATAGACATAAGTGGTCTTACTGAGTGGTCTTTCCAATAAGAAAACCACTATTACCAACCCGATAAGAAAATAAAGCAGGGCTGCTGGACCTGGAAAATGAAAGATGAGTATTACAGGAAGAAGTAGACTTCACACTTAAAAGTGACAATTAAATTATCTTAAAGGGGTTTTCATGGCTACCAATATTGATGTCCTATCCTCAGAAGATCAGATTGGTGGGAATCCGATACCTAAGAGTGTATAGAGCAGAAGCAGGGCGCTAAATGCACTGTGTTGTTTTTTAGTGCCGGTGTACTTGAACGGGAGCTGAGCTGCAGTACCTTGGAACAGATACTACACAGTGTATATAGCTGTCTGCCTCCAGCTCCATAGGCTGTATAGTTTCCGGCACCACAGCAGCCAGAAACAGCAGATCGGAGGGGATGCCAGTTGTTGGATACCCATGATCTGATATTAATGATTAGAGATGAGCGAGTAGTGTTCGATCGAGCCGGTATTCGATCGAATACTACGCTATTCGGCATACTCGATTTCGATCGAGTATAACGGCGATGGCGCACTTAGAATTCGTTTCCCCTCCCACCTTCCCTGGCGCTCTTTTTCCACCAATCACCATGCAGGGGGGGTATGACAGGCCCGCGGAGCACGCTGGCAGCGCGAAAACGGCGTCTACATGGATTGGCTGGAAAAACCACGTGACCTCGAATATTAATAACTCAGGTCTTCCTGCTCGTTCGCATATGCTGCGTGAACTTAGTCAGGGACAGAGGCTGGAGAAGGGAGAGATAGGTTTTAGCTGTTGGACAGGCAGGAGCGTGATTAAAAGCCCTTATCAGGGCTACTATAGTGCAGTACAGTGATAGCTTTACTACTATATACACTCTGCAGAGAACGGCTGCTGTATTCAGGGATAGCTGCTGGAGTAGGGACAGAGAGAGGCATTAGTGGTGTATTAGGTGCTCTGCTACATACCAAACTATATTTGGCACTACTGTTCTGCGTTCCTTTTGGCTGCAAAACCCTGTTATATACCTAGTGTGTATATGCACCATCTGATCTTCTGGCAGTATACGGCTGTGTACATTTTTTTTTTTAAATACAGTTTCTTTGGCGCTAGTGTTCTGGGTTCTGTGTGCCTGCAATACCCTTTTTGTATACCAGGTGTAAATACCCACCATCTGACCTGTTAGTACACGGCTGTGTACTCAGACATATTTAAAAAAAAGTCCTGTTATTTGGCACCTGTATTGTGTGTTCTGCGTGCCTGCAAAACTCTTTTATATACGTGCTGTTAATACCCACCATCTGACCTGTTAGTACACGGCTGTGTACTCAGACATATTTAAAAAAAAGTCCTGTTATTTGGCACCTGTATTGTGTGTTCTGCGTGCCTGCAAAACTCTTTTATATACGTGCTGTTAATACCCACCGTCTGACCTGTTAGTACACGGCTGTGTAATCAGACATATTTAAAAAAAAGTCCTTTTATTTGGCACCTGTACTGTGCGTTCTGCGTGCCTGCAAAACTCTTTTATATACGTGCTGTTAATACCCACCGTCTGACCTGTTAGTACACGGCTGTGTAATCAGACATATTTTTAAAAAAGTCCTGTTATTTGACACCTGTACTGTGCGTTCTGCGTGCCTGCAAAACTCTTTTATATACGTGCTGTTAATACCCACCGTCTGACCTGTTAGTACACGGCTGTGTAATCAGACATATTTAAAAAAAAGTCCTTTTATTTGGCACCTGTACTGTGCGTTCTGCGTGCCTGCAAAACTCTTTTATATACGTGGTGTTAATACACACCGTCTGACCTGGTAGTACACGGCTGTGTACCTAGAAATATTTAAAAAAAAGTCCTTTTATTTGGCACCTGTATTGTGCGTTCTGCGTGCCTGCAAAACTCTTTTATATACGTGGTGTTAATACACACCGTCTGACCTTGTAGTATACGGCTGTGTACCTAGAAATATTTTAAAAAAAAGTCCTTTTATTTGGCACCTGTATTGTGCGTTCTGCGTGCCTACAAAACTCTTTTATATACGTGCTGTTAATACCCACCGTCTGACCTGTTAGTACACGGCTGTGTAATCAGACATATTTAAAAAAAAGTCCTGTTATTTGGCACCTGTACTGTGCGTTCTGCGTGCCTGCAAAACTCTTATATATACGTGGTGTTAATACACACCGTCTGACCTGGTAGTACACGGCTGTGTACCTAGAAATATTTAAAAAAAAAAGTCCTTTTATTTGGCACCTGTATTGTGCGTTCTGCGTTCCTGCAAAACTCTTTTATATACGTGGTGTTAATACACACCGTCTGACCTTGTAGTACATGGCTGTGTACCTAGAAATATTTAAAAAAAGTCCTTTTATTTGGCACCTGTATTGTGCGTTCTGCGTGCCTGCAAAACTCTTTTATATACGTGCTGTTAATACCCACCGTCTGACCTGTTAGTACACGGCTGTGTAATCAGACATATTTAAAAAAAAGTCCTGTTATTTGGCACCTGTACTGTGCGTTCTGCGTGCCTGCAAAACTCTTTTATATACGTGCTGTTAATACCCACCGTCTGACCTGTTAGTACACGGCTGTGTAATCAGACATATTTAAAAAAAAAGTCCTTTTATTTGGCACCTGTACTGTGCGTTCTGCGTGCCTGCAAAACTCTTTTATATACGTGGCGTTAATACACACCGTCTGACCTGGTAGTACACGGCTGTGTACCTAGAAATATTAAAAAAAAAGTCCTTTTATTTGGCACCTGTACTGTGCGTTCTGCGTGCCTGCAAAACTCTTTTATATACGTGCTGTTAATACCCACCGTCTGACCTGTTAGTACACGGGTGTGTAATCAGACATATTTAAAAAAAAGTCCTGTTATTTGGCACCTGTACTGTGCGTTCTGCGTGCCTGCAAAACTCTTTTATATACGTGGCGTTAATACACACCGTCTGACCTGGTAGTACACGGCTGTGTACCTAGAAATATTTAAAAAAAAAAGTCCTTTTATTTGGCACCTGTATTGTGCGTTCTGCGTGCCTGCAAAACTCTTTTATATACGTGGTGTTAATACACACCGTCTGACCTTGTAGTACATGGCTGTGTACCTAGAAATATTAAAAAAAAGTCCTTTTATTTGGCACCTGTATTGTGCGTTCTGCGTGCCTGCAAAACTCTTTTATATACATGCTGTTAATACCCACCGTCTGACCTGTTAGTACACGGGTGTGTAATCAGACATATTTAAAAAAAAGTCCTGTTATTTGGCACCTGTACTGTGCATTCTGCGTGCCTGCAAAACTCTTTTATATACGTGGTGTTAATACACACCGTCTGACCTTGTAGTACATGGCTGTGTACCTAGAAATATTAAAAAAAAGTCCTTTTATTTGGCACCTGTATTGTGCGTTCTGCGTGCCTGCAAAACTCTTTTATATACATGCTGTTAATACCCACCGTCTGACCTGTTAGTACACGGCTGTGTAATCAGACATATTTAAAAAAAAGTCCTTTTATTTGGCACCTGTACTGTGCATTCTGCGTGCCTGCAAAACTCTTTTATATACGTGGTGTTAATACACACCGTCTGACCGGGTAGTATACGGCTGTGTACGCCAAATATTGTAACAACAAAAAAAAATGCGGAGGGCTAGCGGAATCGGACGTGGACGAGGACGGGGGCGCGGAAATGCTGTTGGGGGCCTTGTTGAAGCCAGTGGGGATACAATGCATGCTGGTGAGGGGCAGCCAGGATTCCGCTCATCCAGAATCCCTGCCTTTATGGGACAGTTAAGCAGGGGGTGGGTTACACCGCTGTTGAGGCCTGAGCAGTGTGAACAGGTGGTGCAATGGATAGCCGATAGCGCTTCCACACAGTTGTCCACCAGCCAGTCATCCACACAGTCTCACTCTGACCCTCCTTCCTCCACACCTGGCCAACAGAGTCATCCCACCCTTGACCCCTCCCAGGAGCTCTTTTCGGGTCCTTTTTCAGATGTGCCGGAAGAATCCCAGGAGCTACCAGAGGAATTTGTTTGTAGTGATGCCCAACCACTTGAGTATTCGCCATCTCCTGCTGATGTGGACCCTGAACCAGCATCTGTTATCATGAGCGATGATGATGATGAGACGCAGTTGCCATCAAGGGAGGCTGTTGGAATGTCCAGTGGGCAGGAGGAGGAGCAGAGTGAGGAAGTGGAAGAGGAGGTGGTGGATGACGAAATGACCGACCCCACTTGGCCAGGGGTGATGTCCAGCGGGGAAAGCAGTGGAGAGGTGGTGGTCTGCGCAGCACCGAAAAAGGCAGCAAGAGGCGGAGGGATGTCCACAGGCAGAGGGATGTCCACAGGCAGAGGGATGTCCAGAGGCAGAGGACAGTCCAGACAGAGAAGTGAGGCCACAGCCAGCAGGGCCAAAGCTGTTCCCGGCAGCAGGCAGTCGCGCGAAGCTCCCCCATCGAGGCCTCGTACTTCTGTGGTGTGGAGATTTTTTAATGTTTGTGCGGATGACAAACTGAGCGCGGTTTGCACACTCTGCCACTCAAAACTGAGTAGGGGCTCTGAGAAGAGCAATATGACCACCTCAGGCATGCGGCGTCACTTGGAAGTCAAGCACTGGTCTGAGTGGGAGAGAGCAAACGCAATACAACCTGCGCCAGGTCTTCCTGCCACTGCCTCTTCCCCTTTGTTGTGTGCTGCCACTGCGGTCCAGACCTCCAGCCAGGACACCTCCACATCTGCCTCTGCCTCGACTACTTTGGGGCCTTCTCCTGCTGCCTCCCCTTCCCCCGCATCTTCGCCTGCACCTTCACACTCCTCGTCCCAACAACTGTCCATCTCGCAGGCGTTCGACCGCAGGCGGAAGTATGCCTCGAGTCACCCCCAAGCCCAAGCCTTAAACTGCCACATCTCCAAACTGCTGGCCCTGGAGATGTTGCCGTTTAGGCTTGTGGAGACGCAGGCCTTCCGCGACCTGATGGCGGCTGCCGCACCTCGCTATTCCGTCCCCAGCCGCCACTACTTTTCCCGGAGTGCCGTCCCCGCCCTGCACCAGCACGTGTCGCGTAACATCAGGCGGGCCCTGAGGTACGCAGTCAGCGCAAAGGTCCACTTGACCACCGACTCGTGGACAAGCGCTTGCGGCCAGGGACGATACATCTCTTTGATGGCACACTGGGTGAATGTTGTGGAAGCGGGGACGGGGTCGCAAACAGAGACGGCCTACCTACCACCCCCGCCCAAGATTGCCAGCAGGAGTTCTGATAAACCCCCCTCCTCTTCCTCCTCCTCCTCCTCCTCTGCCTTAACATCGCCCTCAGCCGCTAGCTGGAAGCGTTGCAGCACTGGCGCGGGGAGACGTCAGCAGGCGGTGCTGAAGCTCATCAGCTTGGGCGACAGGAAGCACAGCGCCCCAGTGGTGAGGGAGGCCATATTGCAGCAGACGGAGATGTGGCTGTCGCCGCTGCAGCTAGGACCAGGCATGGTTTTGTGCGATAACGGCCGTAACCTGGTGGCGGCTCTGGAGCTTGCTGAACTCAATCACGTACCATGCCTGGCCCACGTTTTTAATCTGGTAGTCCAAAAATTTCTAAAGACTTACCCCAACCTGGCAGAGCTACTGGTGAAAGTGCGGCGCTTGTGCGCTCATTTTCGGAAGTCAACTGTAGCTGCTGCTAGCTTAAAAAAACTCCAGCAACGCCTCCATTTGCCTGAACATCGGCTGTTGTGCGACCTGCCGACTCGCTGGAATTCCACCTATTCCATGTTGGCCAGGGTGTGTGAGCAGCAGAGAGCATTGATGGAGTACCAGATGATGAATCCACGCGTGCCTCCAACTCAGCTCCCTCAGTTTGCCAACCACGAGTGGCCATGGATGGCAGACATATGCGATGTACTGCGTATCTTTGAGGAGTCCACCAAGAAGGTCAGCAGCGAGGACGCTATAGTGAGCGCAACCATCCCGCTCCTATGCGTCCTTAAAGAATCACTCATCGCAATAAGGGAGAACGCATTGCACGCAGAGGAGACGGGGGTAGGAGGAGACGCAACGGAGCTACACAGTCAGACCACACTTTTGTCTGCTTCTCGGTGGCAGTTGCAGGAGGAGGAGGAGGATGAGGAGGAGGAGGACGACGTGGAGGTGGCTGTGGAAGAGGAGGAGGATGCTGGCGGCGAGGGTAGCAGTCAGGCTGTGTGCGTCCCATTGGTTCAGCACGGATGGGGCGGAGAGGAGGCGGAAGAGGAAGAGGAGGAAATGGCAAGTAATCCTTCTGGTGGGGGCAGTGACGTCATGCCTATTCAGAGTCTGGCACACATGGCTGACTTCATGCTAGGCTGCTTTTCCCGGGACACACGTGTTGTCCGGATAGTGGAGAACAAACTGTACTGGGTCTTCGCACTCTTGGACCCCCGGTATAAAGATAACATCTCCTCTTTTATTCCGGTAGAGGAGAGGACGAATGGATTGCTGGAATACCAGAGGGAACTCGTGCAGAACATGATGGAGATTTTCCCACCCACCATCGCTGGCGGCAGAGAGGAGAGGGTCTCCCAGAGTCCCACAACATCGATCAGGCCCACAGCCACCAGGGGAACACTCTCCAAGGTGTGGGACACGTTCATGGCACCCCCTCGTGCAACTTCCATCACTGCGGGGCCCGCTATCAGCAGGAGGGACAAGTATCGGCGGATGTTGCGGGAGTACCTGGCAGACCGTACCCCTGTCCTCCCCGATCCCTCGGCGTCCTACACTTACTGGGTCTCCAAGTTGGACACGTGGCTGGAACTGTCCCTGTACGCCTTGGAGGTGCTTGCCTGCCCTGCCGCCAGCGTGCTATCAGAAAGGGTGTTCTGCGCAGCCGGGGCATTATAACCGATAAGCGCAGCCGCCTGTCAACCGACAGTGCCGACAGGCTGACGCTAATCAAAATGAACAGCAAGTGGATTGACCCGGACTTTGCTTCTCCAACAGTGGAAAGCAGCCAAAAGTGAAGTGCCATCTGTATGAAGTGCCATTTCCTCCTCCACCTCCTCCTCCTCCTCCTTAACCGCCGTAGAATTGCTCCGTAAAAAAAAAAATATATATATTTATGGCTCACCTCTTGGGCATACAAGCAATTTTTATCATGGCTCACCTCTTGGGCCTACAAGCAATTTTTATCATGGCTCACCTCTTGGGCCTACAAGCAATTTTTATCATGGCTCACCTCTTGGGCCTACAAGCAATTTTTATCATGGCTCACCTCTTGGGCCTACAAACAATTTTTAAGAGGTCTCACCTCTTGGGCCTACAAACAATTTTTATTATGGCTCACCTCTTGGGCCTTAATACAATTTTTAAGAGGTCTCACCTCTTTGGCCTCCACTTAATTTTTCGAGGGCTCACCTCTTGGGCCTCCATATAATTTTTTCGAGGGCTCACCTCAAGCTAACTTTGCGCACTCATTAAAATATTTTCACAACAAGGACCTAAGAGCCCTCGATGGGAGAGCTTTGTGTGGGGGCCTGTTATAGGGAAGAGATGCGGCCCTGCGGGCTCTAGCCTGCCTTCTCCATGAGCCTCTGGCCAGCCCACGGCCTCTTCCTGCCTTTTGCGGTCCTACGCATCCCTCAACATCCCCACTGCTTTACCTGCTAGACATGACACTGGGCCAGGTCGGGTCACTGACTTCGTCATACTCAACCACCTCCTCTTACACTGCCTCACTTTGCTCCAACAGCCTCCCTTGCTGGCAACTGTGTCTCATCATCGTCCCTAATCATTTTACACTTTAGTGCCCGTTCCACACCACCATCAGCTAGAGATGGAGCTTGCTCCAGTGTTTGGGCATCAGAACAAACAAAATCCTCAGATAGCTCCTGCGATTCTTGCATGGGTGGGAACACTGGGTTGATAACATTGGGCAGGGTGGGAGGAAGGAGGGTCAGAGTGAGGTCCCTGCAGTTTCTGCAGGCTATCGACGAGACTGAACTTTGTGGACTTGACTGGTTGGTGGACAGATTTAACAAATCTAGAAGGAGAAGGAGGGGTTTGCCGAGCTGTCTGTAAGGGTTGCGGAAATCCAGACAGAACCAAGGCCCAAAACTTGGGTGGGGGTAGCAGGTTTGCCCGTCCCCGCCTCCACAACATTCACCCAGTGTGGTGTCA
The DNA here is from genome assembly GCA_900303285.1 of Rhinella marina. NCBI lineage: Eukaryota > Metazoa > Chordata > Amphibia > Anura > Bufonidae > Rhinella > Rhinella marina. Next base: position 8,323 of record ONZH01017877.1, read on the forward strand.
GGGAGATGTAGCATCCCTGGCCTCAAACCAAAGTGTTGGTGGTCAAATGGCCTTTTGCAGTAACCGTGTTACTTGGGCGTGGATGATGTTTTGGGACATGTGCCTGGGCAAGGCAGGGATGGCACAGAGGGAAAAATAGTGATGGCTTGATTGCTTTCCCCCTTGCCTATGCCATCTGTGGTTGTCATAGGCAACGTGATTTTAAGGGGTGCAGAATTTTATCTTCTTTTTTGTCTAGTTTGGCTTGGGGTCCATGGCAATGTAGAGGAAAGAAGGTTTCCTTGTATGGTCTCACTTTACAGAGAGGTTATATTGCCTTTGGAGTGTATTGTTGAGAGGCTGTGATAGTGGCGTAATAGTGCGACTTGGGCGCGTTATATGCACCCAGACATGCTTCCCCTGCTGTCCCAGTTGCATTCCAGCAGTGTTGGCATCCTTTTCTGAGGTTTCAGGGTGGACTTGTTGACCTCCAAGTGGTCGAATTGAGATTTCCAAGTGGCGAGCATTTTTTTCCCATAGACTTTAATGGGATTCGATATTCGGTCGAATAGTCGAATATCGCGGTCTATTCTAATCGAATTTCGAACTTTCGAATATTTCACTACTCGCTCATCTCTATTAATGATCTATTCTGAGGATAGATCATCAGTATCTCTAGCTCAGAGAACCCCTTTAATGTGCCTAATAACTGTAATAATAAGGAAAAGACAGAGATTTCCCCTTTACTTTTAACTATCTCTGATAACTGATCATTGCTTTGTATTAGGTTAAATATTGTCAGTACAATGGGCCAGCTCTTCTGTAATCTTAAAATTGATTCAGGAATACATGTACTCAGTAGGGAAATTCTCTGACATTTTCATACACCCTATAAAGAATACTATCATAGGGTAATTGTTATATTCACTGTCAAGTATTGCCGTGTACTCACTTGGGAGGAGAACCCATAGAAAGTACAGCCATAGACTTTTCTACAGCAAAAGCTAGGTCCTACGTATATCATCATTAGACACTCTGTGTATGTGGTGCTAACAGTTATACTGCAAAGTATGTGTTTCCTATACTAGAATGATTGATTTCATTATAGTGTACATAGTATACTGTACAGTGCCTTGCGAAAGTATTCGGCCCCTGGAACTTTTCAACCTTTTGCCACATTTCAGGCTTCAAACAAAAAGATATAACATTTAAAATTTTGGGGGAAGAATCAAAAACAAGTGGGTCACAATTGTGAAGTGGAATGAAATTTATTGGATCATTTAACCTTTTTTTGTAATAATAAAACGGAAAAGTGGGGCGTGCAAAATTATTCGGCCCCCTTGCATTAATACTTTGTTGCGCCACCTTTTGCTGCGATTACAGCTGCAAGTCACTTGGGGTATGTCTCTATCAGTTTTGCACATCTAGAGACTGAAATTCTTGCCCATTCTTCCTTGCAAAACAGCTCGAACTCTTTGAGGTTGGATGGAGAGCATTTGTGAACAGCAGTTTTCAGCTCTTTCCACATATTCTCAATTGGATTCAGGTCTGGACTTTGACTTGGCCATTCTAAGACCTGGATACGTTTATTTTTGAACCATTCCATTGTAGATTTTGCTTTATGTTTGGTATCATTGTCTTTTTGGAAGATAAATCTCCGTCCTAGTCTTTTGCAGACTCCAACAGTTTTTCATCCAGAATGGTCCTGTATTTGGCTCCATCTTCCCATCAATTTTAACCACCTTCCCTGTCCCTGTTGATGAAAAGCAGGCCCAAACCATGATGCTGCCACCACCATGTTTGACAGTGGCGATGGTGTTTTCAGGGTGATGAGCTGTGTTCCTTTTACACCAAACATATCGTTTTGCATTATTTCCAGAAAGTTGGATTTTGGTTTCATCTGAGCAGAGCCCCTTCTTCCACATGTTTGATGTGTCTCCCAGGTGGCTTGTGGCAAACTGTAAACGAGACTTTTTTATGGATATCTTTAAGAAATGGCTTTCTTCTTGCCACTCTTCCATAAAGGCCAGATTTGTGAAGTGTTCGACTGATTGTTGTCCTGTGGACAGACTCTCCCACCTCAGCTGTAGATCTCTGCAGTTCATCCAGAGTGATCATGGGTCTCTTGGCTGCATCTCTGATCAGTCTTCTCCTTGTTTGAGATGAAAGTTTAGAGGGACGGCCAGGTCTTGGTAAATTTGCAGTGGTCTGATACTCCTTCCATTTCAATATGATCGCTTGCACAGTGCTCCTTGGGATGTTTAAAGCTTGGGAAATCTTTTGGTATCCAAATCCGGCTTTAAACTTCTCCACAACAGTATCACGGACCTGCCTGGTGTGTTCCTTGTTCTTCATGATGCAGAACCCTGAAACTATCACAGAGCAGGTGCATTTATGCGGAGACTTGATTACACACAGGTGTATTCTATTTATCTTCATCATTTAGGACAACATTGGATCATTCAGAGATCCTCAATGAACTTCTGGAGTGAGTTTTCTGAACTGAAAGTAAATGGGCCGAATAATTTTGCACGCCCCACTTTTCAGTTTTATTATTACAAAAAAAGTTTAAATGATCCAATACATTTTGTTCCACTTCACAATTGTGACCCACTTGTTGTTGATTCTTCCCCCAAAATTTAAAATGTTATATATTTTTGTTTGAAGCCTGAAATGTAGCAAAAGGTTGAAAAGTTCCAGGGGCCAAATACTTCCGCAAAGCACTGTATATGAATAGCTAGAGCACAAAAGAAATTAAGGCTATCATTAAACTAATTGACCATTACTATAGTCAGGGCCAGCGTTAGGTGGGGCAAACTGGGCAATTGCCCAGGGCCCCCTGCTTCAGTCCCAGCACATCACAGATGGTTGAACAGTCAGGACTCCAGAGTGGGGAATTTCCCGGCTTAGGAGTCACTGCTCTGACTCCATATATAGTGTCAGTGTTATGAACATGAAAGGGGTATTCCCAAGCTTGGTCACTATACTTGTGGACACCCTGTGTACATAAGTCTAATTTAGACTCTATTTTTAAAATGTTTCTGTGGACATTCAAACTCATAACCATCTACATTAAAGGCAAGAACCTTAACCACTGGGCTATAGAGCTCAATGCTAAGTCATATAATACAAGAAAAACTTCTATGAGGTTTTTAATACAAGAGAAACTTCTATGAGGTGTTTCAGCAATGATTTAACATTGAGCTCTATAGCCCAGTGGTTAGAGTTCTTGCCTTCAATGTATTAACCCACCCCAACCTTTTTAACTTGTTTAACCAGTATTTTTTGTTGGGAAAGGTGGCAAACCTTACTGCAGCAAGCTAAGCCTCTTGTCATCGCAATATTCTGACCCTCATAACTTTTTTTATAGTTATTTCTACGGAAATGTGTACTTTTTTGCAGGACAACCTGTCATTTTTGAGAATACCATTTTGGGGTGTGTATGTCTTGATCAATTTTCTGTTGAGATAAAGTACTGAAAAAAATGCGAATGAGCCTTTTTACATTTTTTTCTGTTACATCATTCACCATAGGGGCTAACTTTTTAAAAATATTTTAATAGTATGGGTGTTTTTGCATGTGGCAATGCCCATAATGCTATTTTTTTTTTCATTTCTTTTTATTTTGGAGAATGGAGTTATTTTAATGTTTGTTTTTTTTATATTTTCAAAACTTTTTAAAAACATTTTTGTAATTTTTTGTTAAGCCCCCACTTACTGTTTTGTTGCATCCCAAGCTTACAATCATCAGATGTCTGTATAGAAATCACTATATTACAGTTCAGTGCTGCCATCTAGTGGGATATATTAACAATGAGCCTGGAAGCCTAGTACAGGCTATGGCTTATTTATAGAACAGGGTGCTTTCCCCCAATCTCCTCTGGTAGAAAGCGTACCTGAAGAGGAATCCCTTGCTTCCAGTTTTTAACACTCTTAGATGCAGGGAGGGGAAATCATTGCTGTGAGGGGAGAGGGCATGTGGCGTATTCTGGGGCCACGAGGGTGAAGAACTGTGTCTGGAGCTTTATGGGAAGTAAATCTGTGAGGGAGGGCCAGAATCCACAGAATGTAACTGTGTTGTTAGTACATTATTACAAGATTTGGGGCCCCATTTTTTATTTTGCTCAGTGCCACATTTTTCCTAAAATCAGTCTGGACTATAGTGTTCTGATCAACTCCTTAACGATCTCATTTAGTATATTTGTCCTTTATTTTAACGTATTTGGTACAAAACATGCTGTCTAGAGCTATCTCCTTAAAGAATTTGTCCCATCTCAGCCTTTCATGGCCAAAATGGGAACAGTCACAGTAAACACTGGCCATGGGAGGCAGAGTTACGGGGATGACCGAGCGGACAGTGCTTCACTGTTTCCATAGCTCCCATGGCAGTGAAAAGTAGTTAGGGAAATGCAACTCACTGTTTGTGTGGCTCAAATTCACTGCTTATATGATGTATCAAACTGATGAAGGGGCTGATTTGGCCCATAAATGCATTGCTTTTAAATCCTGCAAATATATGAATAAATAGAATTGCTTGAAGAATATATACTGTTTACCGGCTTTGCACTGCTGTGATTCTCTCATCCATCCTCTTCTGTATTCACTGCTATGAGAGTTATGGAAAACAATAGAGGGATGTTTCCATAATTATGGCCACCCTATGCCTGTGCTTATTGTAGTTATTCCCATCTCAGCCATGAGATGCCAAGATAGGACAGTCTTTTGTAACTGTGGCCAGTTTTGGAATTCCTGTATAATTAAGGTGGCGATCTCATGATAGACAACCCATTTCATATGTTATCTCCACAGAAATGGTTCCTGTCATTCTCTGCTAGGGAGCTATGGCCAGCTAAACATTTTCCCTGTAGCTGTCCCTGCTTGTGTCTAGCAAAACAGGTGTCACTCTTTTCTAGCGTCTCTGTATTCTAGCTCATAGAAGGGGTTCTGCGCACTCTTCCCCCTATGATTCCCAAATACCCTAATAGGACGTATTGTATGGACAGGGGTTATCTTCATGAGACAATCCCTTTACATTTTTTTCCGATTGTACACTCTTGAAAACTCAAACTTATGTTCTAAACAGTTATAGCTACATGGCATATATACTATACAAACCTGAGGACATCTTGTGGTCCTTGGAGAGAGTGGGTTTATTCTTCCTGGTGTTAAGAATTTTTGCAGGACTCATTTATCAGTGCAATGTAAGCAGGAAAGAGGTCAACATTCAACACTTATGGAGACAGAAGTTTAACAAACATACATGCATATAGTATCAAGGAAAACCTTAATGTCCAGAATCCTATACTTCAGAGCTGCAGGATCTGCAGAAGTGGGCCACCTTCACCACAAACAAGTTCAAATATTCAGATCCATGCTGCCAATATCGCTAACATAAAAAATCAGAGAAGAAAAGAAGCAAGAGGGACTTAGTTTATCCTTCTTTCTGCTCTACATGATCACACAGATAATCACTGTAGTTGGTCTTCAATGCTTCTCACACTCCTGTTCTCCTCCTATGTTCCTTCCCAGAAACACAATAGAGGGGATCCGAATAGTGAAGTACAGTGTAGGATTATGGCTTGCTGAGTGTGATCTCTCAGAAGCAGCTTAACCTATAAAACAAATAAAAACATGCAACTTTTTGCCCTTTACTTGTTACTCAACTGCTTTTAGAAAGAACTAACTTTTCTCCATGGCAATATCCAAGCTGAGAAAAATAAATGACTTTATGTTAGTACTTATATCTGATCATTGCACCTACTCTACATGAGTGTTGAACAGGGTAATTTAAACCTGGATCATCTAAACATTCATTTATCCTTGGAGCTCTAGCGTATAATGTCAAATGGTGAACATTATATTGCTCGTTACATGAAATTATCACCATTATTATTTTAGTAGGCACTTATATTTCTTGCTTACGGGTGAGTCCTAAGACTGTAATCTATGCAGTTTCTCACCCAGTCTTATTTTATAAAGTACACAGAGGGTGGGTGATATATACAGTACCTTGAAAGTGCTCAATTACATCATCACCTTAAAGTTTTATAATAGTTGCATGGCCAAGTAGAACATGAGATGGGGTTTTTTTCCTGCTGTTTCGAACTTTTGTTATATAACCTATTGCAACTCTTGTTTATGAAGTCTTCAATGCATTCAAGCACCGGAGATAAAAGCACTTCAACATATAATTATATTTATCTAGTGCTAGGAGCATCATAGAAATATGTCTGAGTGGACTGTTCAAGAGCTGTGCCTGTCAGGCAAAATACATTTAACATCTTGATTCATTTTTGGCATTTTCTGGATAAATGGATACACTGTTTTTTTGCTGGTAATTATATATTTCTTTCAGGACTTTTCAAGCTATTTTTGCAGTGTTATTAACGTATTATTAGCACTAATGTGATCCAAAAATAGTAGAGAAAAAAACATCTCTACCAAAGTGAAGGGGCTTGAACAGCACTCATTTTACCAGAGTTGTTATGGCCCGCCTTTATCATATCCCTAAGGCAGTTTTACCACCTCAATAAGTTGCAAATTTTTTAGAAAGACCTCACTCGCACAAATTTTTTTTTTACTTTTTTTTGTGAGTTTGCTTGTACTTTTCCTAAAAGACGGGAAATGGGTGATGTATGCCTGGGAAAAGTCAGTTCAGCACATTTATTAAAATGTATAACTATAAATTGTACCTGAAATCATAGCTGGCATAGATTTCATTGGTGGTGCACATTTCCCTTTACAGAATATGGAAATAGAGTATAATTCAGTAGTAAAGTTGATATATGTTGCATTGTACCTTCTTTCTCTTTTAGAGTCAACACATTGAGGGGAAGGGGTTAATGTGAGTCATTTGTTCACTCATATTTTATTCTGATGAGTATGAACTCTGGACATAAGATGCCTAGTAATGATGATGGTCATGGAGGTTTTCCGCAATTGGTTTAGCTTTAGTTGGTGGTCTCCTAGTGAGACGGGATGGGGGACTCCTAGTGAATAGATTTTGTAGCAGTGATGTGACTAAGAGGTGAAGCTGAGCTTTGGGAAGGTGTGTTAGAGCTTCTCCTGTTAAAATTGTGATGTAATGGTGTTATGGAGTGAAGGAATGATTAGGTGATGTAATGTGAGAGATGTCCGACTGGCCAGTGTTTTTTAGGCTGCGGCCTGAATAGAAGGTTACACTACAGTTCTAGATAGTGTGATGAGTAGGCCCAGTGAAGGGGTCAGATAATTGCCATCCAACAGAGCTGTGCAGAGGACAGAGTGAGCATGCATGAGTGTGGAAAATCTAAGTGCTGAACCAAAGCAGCTGGACATGTCTGAATTAACGATGAGCAAATGGATTCTACCAAATTGGAATTCTCCCCAAATTTCCCTAAAAATTCCCAGATTCTAACAAACCCAAGAAAGAAAGAGAGAGACTAATTGGTTCTCTTGTCCTTTTTGAAGGAAGGCTATATATGTAGTACTTCTTGTTGAGTGAAGCATAATACCGAGTTGGATGTCCTAGTTCTATTGTCCTTTCAGATGGAGAATTGGACTGTGTGCCTCTCTTTCAGTGGATTTATGTGCTGTTCTGTATGTCCTTCTTTTCTCTCATAGCATTCTCTGAATGATGTCCCCGTTAAATTTATTCTTTTATTTAGGTCTATGGGTGACACAAAATAAACACTTTCAGGTTTTTGTAGCTTCTTATGATTCAAAAGATAATTATGAGAAAAGAGAAAGTCATACAGAACAACACAATACGCCACTGAATATAAGACATGCAAGCCAATTCTTCATCCAAAAGGACAGAACTACAATGCCCCACTCAGGATTATGCTTTTCTTAATAAGACATGCAAACTAGCTGCCTTCTTTAGTTGAATGGCCTTGCGAGGGCACTCTTTGCGGAGCTCTCAGGGAAACAAAAAAAAAATATACTCTGCTCTCGCCCCTTCTAGATGTTTATTTGCTGAGGCTTTTCCGAAATACAAATATGAGTCCTAGGAAGCTAGTGGATTTCTTATACCAATTTTTAGGCTGATTGGAGCATATTTGGAACTTCCTGAAACACATTTCAGGAAGTTCAGTAATCTGTAGTCTGATCCTATATGTACTGTATATATCTTATCTAAAAGGTGTTTTCTGGGATTTTAATACTGATAACCTGTTCTCAGGAAAAGTCTTCAGTATCTGATTGGTGGGGTTGTGCATGAATGGGGCTGAGCGTGATGCCAAGCACAGCCACTATACACAGAGAAGGCAGTGGCACTGACAGGGGTGCTGGTGCCTTCTCAAACAGCTGGTCGGTGGGGATCCCTGGTGTCAGACTCCCACTGATCAGATACTGATGAACTATCCTGAGGAAACATTATACAAAAAGTAGCCAATCATCTTTATACATTTTATCTTTATCATTCTTGCAACAAATTTTGCCAAAATGAAATTGTCAGTTTATGTTCAGTACCCATGGCTGTCTACACTGAACAGTTCCCTAACCCTTCCCCAGTTATGGCTAAAGCATCCAAATAAGAGACTGCTAGAGCTGGCACTAAGAGCAGAGAGACCTGAGGGCCCTGCACATAGCTCCTGTGACTTATATAGCAACGTTAGCTGTTGAACATTTTATTTGTGTGTATGCAGGATGGGTGTTGGGCAGGGGTACCAACTCTCCCTGGCAAGAGATGTAAGGTGTTATAAGGGTCAGGTAGTTGGATGTCAACAAGTACAATCTGACAGCATCTTTTCCCACATTCAGTACACATGCATACTTGGCTGCCAAGATTGGGAGAGATAGCTGTAACAAGTGTATGACCATCCATACTTCTTTTATCAAAGGACACAAATTGGATATAAAACATTTATAATGCCATAATTATCAAGCTTGATTCTGGTGACCAAATGCTATTTCTTCCCTAAAATCCTGCTTCTTCCAGAAGCTATGTTTTCTATTTCCACTCTTGAATGCCTAATTTCCTTTTCTACATATTCTCACATTCCTTATACATTGCGAGAATATTCATGGAAATATATGCAAGATAGGTTGTTATAGTTGGCATTGGCTTGTCATACTGTACATTATCATACACTGGATTAATGTAAAATGTGCAACTTATTCATTACAATTAGCTTTTCAGGTGGTGGTGAGAGACATGGATGCTATCACAGAGCAGACTTTGAAGAAACTAGTGTTCGTTGATTAGTTTTATGTCTACACTATCTAAAATAATGCTGCACTGCACAACATGTATACCAGTAGGTTAACTAATGAAATTAAAATTTGACCTTTTTTTAATTTATATATTTTTATAGTTTATACTGTATGTAAGTACAGTAAATGTTTCTTTTTATTTTTTTTTTACCTATGTCCCTAGGGGCAAGGGTGGGATTCAAATTTTTAACAGGTTCCCCATTCAATGGCAGATACGCGGCATCACAACTAGAGATGAGCGAAGCGATTCGTTGATTCGTATCGAACAAATCTCGAATTTTTAGCTGTGAAGCGAATCCGAATTTCCTTGGATTCGCTTTGCATTATTCGTAAACGTACGCACAATTTTACACGCTAACTATACATACGATACGTATGAAATGTACAAAACATACGCATTATGCGTGAGGCGGAACAATGACGATACGCCCAGGTAAGAGCTGGAAAGTAAAGATACGCCCCCTCCAAACTGGAAAAAAACAGCCCACCGGGATCTAACTATTTTGCAAGTATAGGGAGTGAAGACTCCTCCCTCAGTACTCCACCCTCCTCTGAAGCCACTCTGAACCAGTTTAGACCAGCGCTGACTTTAAAGCAAGCATCATGGCTAAGAAACAGCTGCGCCCAAATTTGGATGAAATGTGCTTTGGGTTTGAGTTCCCTGTACCACTGCGTGCTCCAGACATCAGGATGTCACAAGTTCAACTCTGCCAGAGAAACCAAGCTTCAGTGCCTGTGTCCTTACCACCTGCTGAAGTTGCTGCGCCTGCGACTCGTGAGGCGGCTGGAGCATCTAGTGTGCGGCTGGAGTGGCCGCTATGTCTCGTACGGCAGAGGCGGCTGGAGTGTCCACTTCTCCGCCCCGGAGGAGGAGATCCACCCCTTCCATACACCAGAACCCAATTGTTCCACCATCTGTGACGGCCCATGCACAGACTCTCTGGGACTATAAAACCGCAGTGGAGGACTGGGTCATACAAGTTCTTGACCACCCTAGGCCGGGAGATCCTTCGTTGGAACGCAGGAAGGGAACTGTGCTTTGGTTCTCGGTTGGGAGAGGGTCTGGCTTCCTGCAGGATGACGAAGATGGAAGGGACTATTTTGTGGGACGCAGGTCGGTGAAGTGGCCGTACCTGCCACAACATCATCATAGCCTGTACGTGGGGGATCAGGTGGAGTACACCCCCATGGCGTCCCTGAAAGGCCCATTTGCGACCGGGGTTACCCTCCTGTCAAAGCCTCTGGTGCCTAAAACGGAACCAGAAGTGTGGCCAGATGAACCACCAGGTCCAGGACGCTTGTGATGCCTGCAGGAGTTCCCAGATGGCGTCCTCTCATTTAGGGAAAAGCCACAGCCTCAGCCGGAGCCTCTGATTCCTGGACTGCCAGCACCACCACCACCACAGTCCTTACAGCTGGGTCAGCTGACCATGTTATCATTCACCTTCCAATCAACGATCATCCACCAGTACCAGCTGCCGTGGAAGGTGAAGCCAGCAGCAGCCAGGAAAGCTGGGCCTTCTTCCCTGGATGCAACCTTTCCAGAACCGCTGCAGCCGGAAGATCTTACCCCTGATGTCCCGGCAGGAGGATCCGGAAAAGCGCAATTGGCTGCAGCGCTCACCAGCATGACCACCACCCGGACCCCAACAAGTCAAACTGAAGGAAGAAGAGGCTGGAGTTCCACCACCACAGCGAGCATGGCCTACAAGAGGCAGCAGCAGCTCAAGTGAGGAGGACTTCAGGTCCCTCATCTGAGGAACCTACTACTGGCTGCTGTCAAGGACTGCAGGAGGACCTATGGGAGCCACACCATGGACTGCATATGTGTCCCAGACAGACTGTTTTATCATTGCCAAGCCAACTAGGATCCATAAGGGGAGAGACTCAAACGTATATCTGAGCCTTTTATGCTTGCAAATGTGAAATTGATTGCATTAAAATGTTTGCATACTTATGTCTTTGCTGTATTTTAGCTACATTGTTTTTAATGGTACAGCACTTTAGCCCATTGTGTGTATTCTTTTTCTGGTACTGCAATGTGTCTTATTAATGCACTTATTGTACGGTGTTTTTAGTAAATTATTAACTTATTGAAAGCTAGCAGCAGTGAGCACCTTATTTTTCTAGTTCATATAGTCTGCCTCTAAAGACTGTAGGCCGCGGCCTAGCCTCGTGCGCATGACGCATTTGCGCGTCAATGGTACGCTAAGTATTCGTCCGCACTTTTGTACGCTAATGCTTACGTATTACGTACTTTTAACTACGCTGACTGTACGTACGTAATTTACGCAGGAATGCTCGCAAAACGATTGTTTTTTTTAACAAATCTTGTTAGAAATTCGGCGAATATTCAGTGAATAAAATTTTGAATGATTCGCTCATCTCTAATCACAACCCATGTTTACATATACATACACCATATATATGCAACACACATACACATAAATACAACATATACATAAATACACCATATAGACACTACACACATTACACCCAACTAAGGTGCTAAACTATCAGCGGTAAGCGAAGTAATGGAAGTGATCATCTCCAGCTGTCCTGCCACCTGCTAACACGGTTCTCAGATGTAATTTTAACAACCGGAGGTTGGGTGTTTAGAAGTATATATGTAATGTAGTGATGTGTACAGTAAAGTGCATGGTAGATGTGTGGTGGGGGTGTGTATCTCACCCAGTTGTTCAGTTTAGCTGGGTGAGATAACTGAAATCCTGTAGTATTGCTGCTTCAGTAAGGAATAGCTTGCTGGAGTTTGTTTTCTTTAATGTTGTTTGGGCTGGATTTCTTGGATTGGGAGACAGGTTGGTAGTGGGAGTCTTCCAGTCCAAACCCTAGTCCACTACCGAGATTACCTAGAACCTGAGGTGATCGCAGGGGAGGCCTGCTATAATCAAAGGGGGATAAAACAACCCTCTGGTTATGTCTGAGGAAGGAAGTGATCCTACAGAGAGGGGAGCCTGGTACCTGTATATGAAGTGCATTTTTAGAGGTGAGTCAGGGAGAAGACCTCTGTATTAGCAAGAGCTCAGACAGGCAGGTGTTTATGTTTGGTTTATGTTTATGTTTTGTGCTGGTGCTTAAGTAATAAAGCACTATTTGGACTTGAACCCTGTTGTCTGAAGAGGAATCTGTGATTGCGCCCCCTGTGAGAGAGCGATCCTTTACAGTATATATGTGTACTGTGTGTGTGTGTATATATATATATATACAGTGGGGAAAAAAAGTATTTAGGGAGCCACCAATTGTGCAAGTTCTCCCACTTAAAAAGATTAGAGAGGCCTGTAATTGACATCATAGGTAGACCTCAACTATGAGAGACAAAATCAGAAAACAAATCCAGAAAATCTATTGTCTGATTTTTAAAGAATTTATTTGCAAATTATGGTGAAAAATAAGTATTTGGTCAATGACAGAGGTCAAACGTTTTCTGTAAGTCTTCACAAGGTTGGCACACACTGTTGCTGGTATGTTGGCCCATTCCTCCATGCAGATCTCCTCTAGAGCAGTGATGTTTTGGGGCTGTCGCTGGGCAACACGGACTTTCAACTCCCTCCAAAGGTTTTCTATGGGGTTGAGATCTGGAGACTGGCTAAGCCACTTCAGGACCTTGAAATGCTTCTTACAAAGCCATTTCTTCATTGCCCTGGCGGTGTGCTTGGGATCATTGTCATGCTGAAACCCAGCCACGTTTTATCTTCAATGCCCTTGCTGATGGAAGGAGGTTTGCGCTCAAAATCTCACTATACATGGCCCCATTCATTCTTTTATGTACACAGATCAGTCATCCTGGTCCCTTTGCAGAGAAATAGCAAATAGCCCCAAAGCATGATGTTGCCACCCCGATGCTTCACAGTAGGTATGGTGTTCTTTGGATGCAACTCAGCATTCACTCTCCTCCAAACACGACGAGTTGTTTTTCTACCAAACAGTTCTACTTTGGTTTCATCTGACCATATGACATTCTCCCAATACTCTTCTGGAACATCCAAATGCTCTCTAGCAAACTTCAGATGTGCCTGGATACATACTGGCTTAAGCAGAGGGACACGTCTGGCACTGCAGGATCTGAGTCCCTGGCGGCGTAGTGTGTTACTGACGGTAGCCTTTGTTACGTTGGTCCCAGCTTTCTGCAGGTCATTCACTAGGTCCCCCATGTGGTTCTGGGATTTTTGCTCACAGTTCTTGTGATCATTTTGACCCCACGGGGTGAGATCTTGCATGGAGCCCCTGATCGAGGGAGATTGTCAGTGGTTTTGTATGTCTTCCATTTTCTAATTATTGCTCCCACAGTTGATTTCTTCACACCAAGCTGCTTGCCTATTGCAGATTCAGTCTTCCCAGCCTGGTGCAGTCTACAATTTTGTTTCTGGTGTCCTTCGTCAGCTCTTTGGTCTTCACCATAGTGAAGTTTGGAATGTTATGCCCCTTTCACACGAGCGGGAGACTCGCATGTCTCCCGCAACGCATCTACAGGGCTGGACTCCGGCACTGACTGGGATCGCATATAATGCTATGCGATCCCTGTCCGTGCCGAGTCCAGCCCTGTAGATGCGTTGCAGGAGACATGCGAGTCTCCCGCTCGCGTATAAGGGGCATTACTGTTTGAGGTTGTGAACAGGTGTCTTTTAGGCCCCTTTCACAAGAGCGAGTTTTCTGCGTGGGTGCAATGCATGGCGTGAACGAATAGCACCCGCACTGAATCCTGACCCATTCATTTCTATCAGTTCTGCGTTGCGTGGAAAACGCAGCATGCTCTATGTTCTGTGTTTTTTACTGAGCCCTGGTCCCCTAGAAGAGAATGTGCGTTTTTCACTAATGATTGCTAAGAGTTGTTGTTTGTAAACCTTCAATTTTTTATCACACGCGTGAAAAACGCATCAAAACGCATTGCACCCGCGCGGAAAAAACTGAACAAATGAACGTACTCGCAGACAAAACTGACTGAACTTGCTTGCAAAATGGTGCAAGTTTTCCTGAATGCACCCTGAACGCACCCTGAGCCAATCCGTCACACTCGTGTGAAAGAGGCCTTAGGCCTCTTTCACACGAGCGTCATGGATTCAGTCCGGATGCGTTCCGGAAAATCGGCACGCATCCGCACCAATTTGCATGCAATCGCAGTCAGTTCGTTCAGTTTTTTCCGCGCGTGTGCGATGCGTATGGATGCATTTCGCACGCGCGTGATAAAAAACTGAATGTTTACAAACAGCATCTCTAAGCAACCAAGCGTTAAAAATGCATTGCACCCGCACTTGTGTGCGGATGCAATGCGATTTTCATGCAGCCCCATTCACTTCAATGCGTGCAAAACACAGAATATAGAACATGCTGCGATTTGCACGCAATGGCGAACTCAGGCGTGAAAAAAATCGCCCAAGTGTAAAGCCCCATTGAAATGAATGGGTCAGGATTCAGTGCGGGTGCAATGTGTTCGCATCACGCATTGCACCCGCGCGTTATACTCGCTTGTGTGAAAGGGGCCTTATACTGATAACAAGTTCAAACAGGTGCCTTTACTACAGGTAATCAGTGGAGAACAGAGGAGCCTCTTAAAGAAGAAGTTACAGGTCTGTGAGAGCTAGAAATCTTGCTTGTTTGTAAGTGACCAAATACTTATTTTCCACCATAATTTGCAAGTAAATTCTTTAAAAATCTAACAATGTGATTTTCTGGATTTGTTTTCTCATTTTGTCTCTCATAGTTGAGGTCTACCTATGATGTCAATTACAGGCCTCTCTCATCTTTTTAAGTGGGAGAACTTGCACAAATGCTGGCTGACTAAATACTTTTTTTACCCACTGTGTATATATATATATATATATATATATATATATATATATATATATATATATATGCTTTTAACCATTTAATGGGTTGTTCCACCATAAAAATAGGATAGGGGATAAGTATCTGATCATTGGGAGTCTAACCACTGAAACCTGTACGAATTACAAGAAGTGACTGGAGTGACGGTCAGGCAGACATACAATATAGCAAGCAATAGAAGTAAATCTGGATATATGTGGCGCTATGCTGACTAAAGATAAAAACGGAAGTCCTTAGTTACACATATTTGCAAATGCGTGATCAAGCCCACTCACCAAACTTCACGGTAACTTCCTGTGGAGTGGGTTCCTACACTCATCTATGCCTCTGTTCAGACTAATCCAAGTCTCCATTATTCAGGGCGTGTGAAACCAGCTAAATAGGAATCCTATCAGGAAGTCCTGGGTGAATGGGCGTCGCTAGGTCCAAAAGGGTTTGCGGGGCCACATATATCCAGATTTACTTCTATTGCTTGCTATATGTTGTGCAACTATATATCCATATAACTTTGTGTTTCTGTAATTTTGCTTTATGGATATGCACTTATGAAAATATATATATATATATTTATCGCTGGTCCGAATTTTTTATTGTTATATGTAATGGGCCCCGCAAACCCTTTTGGACCTAGCGACGCCCATTCACCCAGGACTTCCTGATAGGATTCCTATTTAGCTGGTTTCACACGCCCTGAATAATGGAGACTTGGATTAGTCTGAACAGAGGCATAGATGAGTGTAGGAACCCACTCCACAGGAAGTTACCGTGAAGTTTGGTGAGTGGGCTTGATCACGCATTTGCAAATATGTGTAACTAAGGACTTCCGTTTTTATCTTTAGTCAGCATAGCGCCACATATATCCAGATTTACTTCTATTGCTTGCTATATGTTGTGCAACTATATATCCATATAACTTTGTGTTTCTGTAATTTTGCTTTATGGATATGCACTTATGAAAATATATATATATATATTTATCGCTGGTCCGAATTTTTTATTGTTATTGGTCAGGCAGACATGCCGCCACTCCATTTAACTCAGAGATAATCAAGTGCTCTACTTGACTCCCAGGCATCTCATTCTTGTAATCCATGGGAATCCCAGTGGTTAGACTCCCAATGATCAGATACTTATCCACTATCCTGTGTAGAGGGGATAGGTTCTTATGGTGGAATAACCCTTTTAAGTCCAGTAAGTTGCAAGATTTGGTGTGGATTGGACTTGCTTTTTCAGCACAGATGCTAGATCAGATTGAGATCTGGGGAATCTGTAGACATTTTTTTGTTGATGTTTTTGAGTGATATTAACTTTTATAATATGTAAATTAGCCATTTGCCCACCTCGAAAAACTCCTTCTTTTCTTGATTGACAGGGTCAGGCAGCTCACTCCATCTGCTGCCGGCCCTGTCCACAATCCAAATCCTGCGCCTGCGCCGTGCGTCCTTTATTCAGCGCAGGCGCAGTGAGCGTAGCAGGCTGCCAGGCTCCTGGCTTCCTCACTGCGGCGAATGAAGGACGCACGGCGCAGGCGAGGGATTTGGATCGCGGACAGGGCTGGCAGCAGAAGGAGCGAGCTGCCTGGCCCTGTCAATCAAGAAAAGAAGGCGTTTTTCAAGGTGAGCAAACGGCGCCTCTAGGAGAAGGGGTACCGCCCCTCCCTGCTCCTAGGATGCTAATTTACATATTATAAAAGTTAATATTACTGAAAAACGTGGCAAGTGACAATAAAGTAAATTACATATTAAGCATCAGATGACATTTGCGCATTGGAAATGTCATCCTGTTTAATGATAAATTGTGGTGACAGAAACCCTTTAAGGTCCTTTTTTATGGTCCATTTATTGGGTGAGAAAAAAACAAACAAAAAAAAAACAACTCTTAGCCAATCATTGATCTATGTTATAGACCCAGTGATCAGTGATCAGCCAACAAACAAGCAAATATGTGGTGATTATTGATTGTCTATTATGCCTGCATAAAAATTATATTGTGTCAGAAGTAATATTAATGAATCTGATTTTCTGTTCAGACAATTGTCTGCCCCCATGAAGGTCTTTAAATGAGCCCTGGTCAGCATGCTACAAAATATCATTAATCAGTTAATTCTTCCCATATAAAAAGGTCTTTAGTCCTTTACATGCAATCTATTCTAATAGACTTGCTGACAGGGGACTCTTACCCACTGAGCCCTTATATGTCTAAAAGCAAGGTGAGTAAATACAATAATTCACCTGTGTTCTGATGCCTGGGTGAATTATATTATATATGTTTTCCTGAGCACTCTGTATATTGTCAGCGCTGGGACTATATCAGCTACACATATCCGTACACAGTTGTCATGCCAAACAAGGGTACTATCTAAATATACACATGGTGCTAGTGACAGGCTGAACATCTAGAACACAAGTTTATGCTGAGGAAAAGACCTTTAGCAGCAGTGACAAGTTAATGTCAAGAAAAGAGTTGTCTGAACTCCCTGTCTAGTGCCTGCGCACTCCATCATGAGAACAGAAAATTATTCTGTCTACTGTACGTGCTGCTTATTGCAGAGGTAGAGACAGGACAGAAAAAGTTTATTCTCAGTGCATTACTTAGCAGGTAGAACACAGGCTGCAGTGGACTGACTGGTGGGTAAATATCCTAATTGTTTAGGCCTGTTTCACACTTGCATTGCTAATTCCGGTAGTGACATCCGGCAGAGGATCTCAATACTGGAATTAAGCAGATGCGTTTTGATTTTGCACATCAGGATACATCCGTTCCGTTAGGATGCGGTTGTGTGAAATCAAAACGGAAAAAAATGCATCCACCACTAAATACATTGAAAGTCAATGAGTGATGGATCCTTTTTTTAAGCTCACGCTGTATGACGTCTGTCACAGCACCGTGCGGCAGGGAGAGTTCTGGATCTCAGGAGTGGTGGCAGCATCCAGAACAGGAGAGGTGAGTTGATTTTTTTTTTTTTTGTTTGATCTGAGGTCTGATTAACATTGTGGGTCTAAGTTGAGGTCTGATTGAGCATCTGAGCTTGTTGTAATCTGAGGTCTGATTCGAGGTCTGATTAACATTGGGGGTGTGAGCTGGCGGTAGGATGAAAAATACAGTTTTTTTTTTTCTTATTTTCCTCCATGCAAAAAAATTACACACATATATATATATATATATATATATATATATATATATATATATATATTATACACCCCCCTTGGTGTTCACAATGCAGGATAAGTAATGTGATATTGTATTATGTTTCCCAAAATCCAAATCCTCGCTATTTTTCAATGGGGAAATCACTATTAGCCCAATATACTCATATATACTTTTATATATAAAAGTGACCTCCACAGTGCTCCACCCTTTTAAGTGTGACCTCCACAGTGCCCTGCCACCTTAACAGTGACCCACACAGCATCCTGTCCCTTATCCGTGACCTCCATAGCACCCCACGCCATTAACAGTGACCTTCGCAGTGTCCTACCCTCTTAACTGTGACCTCCACAGTGCTCCGACCCCTTAACAGGGACCTCCACACCACACCACCCCTTAACATAGACCTTCACAGCACTCTACCCCCTGAAGAGTAACCTCCTCAGCACCATACCCCCTTAACAGTCCCTTCCAGATTGCCCCACCCCCTTAATAGTGACCGCCAAAGTGACACCCCTTTAACAGAGACTTCCACAGCACCACACCTCCATAATGATGACCTCCACAGCACCCCACCCATTAACAGTGACCCACACAGCACCCTCCCCTTAACAGTGACCTACACAGCACCCTTCCCCTTAACTGTGACCTCCAAAGCACCCTGCCTCCTTGACATTTACCTCCACAGCACTCCACCCACTTAACAGGACCTCAACAGCACCCTGTCACCTTAGTAATGAGCTCCACAGCACCCCAATCCTTAACAGTGATCTCCAACGCACCTCACCTCCCTTAACAATGAGTTCCACAGAGCCCTGCCCCTTAGCAGTGACCGATAGCAATGAAGAAAAATGACTGAGTTGTTATAGAAAGTCCTGTCGACAGGACTTTGTTTTCCGTCCAGCATAACGGCAACCAGACGGATCCGTTATGCAGAGCCATAGGCTTCTATTATGACGGATCAAAACGGAATGCCTCTTAAAGGTGTCCGTTTTGATGTCCGTCCTAGGGATTCCGTTTCTTTCCGTTATAACGATGTTATAACGGAAAGCCTGAACGGAATCCCTAACGGAGATGTGAACGAGCCCTTATCTGTGATGTTACATCACTATGCACCAAAGCTTGGGTATATTTGGAGGAATTTTCCTAAAGAGACCCAATATAAAAAGTATCTGCATGAACAGTGATTCCAAAATATGAACATTTTAATAATATCCTGTATGTGGCGTGCTCACCAGCAGACTACAGACTGCCATTCTGTCAATGGGCTGCTGACACAGAGTGATATAAAACCTGTTAGCAAATTACCTGCAGTGAATTGAAATGAAATTGCCCTGAGCTGCAAGATGCAGACCTATAGTCACCATCTTCTAACTCATAAAAAACCGGATCTGCACACATAATATCTTTTGATAAGGCACATCCCGGACCTTTGTAGCATAATTGCAGGTCCCCTTTAAATGAAGGGCACTCATACTATATGTGCAGTGTAGGCCCATAGCAGGCTAAATACAACCTATATGTAATATGGTGATATACTTTATAACCTAGATATTTGCTTTTAATATGAAATAATGCTGGACAGGTGATTTTCTGGGTTTGCTTTGACCTTCTGAAGTTCTGACATTATTACATGTATGATACAGTATATATTATTAGAAAACTAGGAACCTCAAATGAAATTGATATTAGACTATCTGCAATATATTAATAGTTCTGACACCTTTCCTGTGGTTCTGAATTGTCCTCCAAACTTTGACCACCGTCAGAGCCTTAAAACTGACCAATATATCACATTTTCTCACATTTTGTTTCACATTTATGTTTTAATCCATCACTGTGTTTGTAGGTCAGAGGCATCGCTGTGGATTGTAGAATCACTTGTTCTCCTTCTACGGTCCCACAATGAATATTTTACAATGTTACAAATGGTGCAGAAGTTATTCTGGTGAGAATCAGGCGCTGCATTAAGATGATCTGTTATAATTGCACTGGTGTCTTTACTAGCTATGGAGTAATGATAGAGCTTACAGGAAAATTGAATTTACATTTATTACTGACACTGGGAAGAGATATAGAAATAGGAGACAGTATTCAATTACCTCAAACAAGGCACAATACAGGAAATCATTGAATTACCACTGTACATTATGGACTGCTGGCTTTTCTTTAAAGAGAACCTGTCAGCTCTCCTGACTTGTCAGCTTCAGTAGATACTTGTATTCCACACTGAAATGACAATTCTGGAACAAAGTTTCTTAAAACTCTGTGCTGTGTCACTTCTATGTATGTTATTTCTCCTGGAAATAAAGTGACATTTGGGAATGTCAATAAGAAGCATTCCTCCAATGTCTTAAAAGGACTGCCCTGACTGGGTAGTTCCAGACATTATACGGAAATTTCTAAAGGGGAATAATAATACCCAGTTGTTGATTTATTCTTACATTTCCAGGAGGAATAACAGAATGATTAAGCAATGCACAGTACAAAGAATACATGATCTAGGTTTGTCATTTCATGTGGAACACAGGTCTTTACTTAATAGACATGTCAGGATAGCTGGTATGTCTTCTGTAGTAGCTACGGGGGTTAATAAACTAGAGTACTAGCATTTTTCAATTTATTTTTACAAGCCAAGCTTTCTTCAATTTCCAAAAACTTTTGGCCTTAGGAACACAGCTACAGAATACTATGGGTCAATACTGCACCTAAAATTTCATACAGAATCTGTAAGAAAAAATGTTTCTTGCTTATAGAGGACAATACAGCCCTGAAGGAGGCAGGACAAAGAGTGCCTACAGGTACATATCAGACCCATAAAACCCATAGTACAGCAATGATACAAGTTTCTTATATTCATATCTATTCTCTTGCCTGCCGTCCTAGATGCCTACTCTTTTGTATCTCTTCAACTCTATTTTCATTATACAGGGTGGGCCATTTATATGGATACACCTAAATAAAATGGGAATGATTGGTGATATTAACTTCCTGTTTGTGGTACATTAGTATATGGGAAGGGGGAAACTTTTCAAGATGGGTGGTGACCATGGCGGCCATTTTGAAGTCGGCCATTTTGGATCCAACTTTAGTTTTTTCAATGGGAAGAGGGTCATGTGACACATCAAACTTATTGAGAATTTCACAAGAAAAACAATGGTGTGCTTGGTTTTAATGTAACTTTATTCTTTCATGAGTTATTTACAAGTTTCTGACCACTTATAAAATGTGTTCAAAGTGCTGCCCATTGTGTTGGATTGTCAATGCAACCCTCTTTTCCCACTCTTCACACACTGATAGCAACACTGCAGAAGAAATGCTAGCACAGGTTTCCAGTATCCGTAGTTTCAGGTGCTGCACATCTCGTGTCTTCACAGCATAGACAATTTCCTTCAGATGACCCCAAAGATAAAAGTCTAAGGGGGTCAGATCGGGAGACCTTGGGGGCCATTCAACTGCTAGATGATGATGTGTTTCCCTCTTTATGCACTGAAGCTGGCACGTTCTCTGAGTTTTTCCAGCAAGATGGTGCACCACCACATTATGGGTGTCAGGTCCAAGCATTTCTAGATGAACAGTTTCCTGGAAAGTGGATTGGTCATCGTGGGCCAGTTGAATGGCCGCCAAGGTATCCCAATTGTATATGTCATTGTCCTGAAAGCAGCTATTTTTCACTGTAATTTTAATGTACCCTAAGGCTTCATTTACATATCAGTCTTTTAATCTGTGATTTTCATCACTGACTATGAGAGAAAAACAGGTTTGGGTCAAAACCACAGAACAGATACAGATCTTTTCATTATCTCTGTGTAGCCTCCATTCCTGGTTTTGGCTCACAATCACTGACCAAACAGTGGCCAACTGTGAATAAGACCTTAGTCCTTTATTCTGTTGTATGTTGACACTAGACAGATTTTATCCAGGGAAACATAAAACAACTTATCACACTGCTTTTCCTAATTAAAAGTGCAGTACAATTACAATTTAGGGCAGGATAGGATCCAGCCATAGTATACCCTTTTTTAAAAGACTTGGGCAGAAGGGCAGGATTGCAAAGTCCAAATTGACAAAGCCATCTAAAAGTACAATGCAAAAAAATAAAATTAGACCAACACCTCCAAACAAAATGTAATAAAGTGCAGGTGGACACCATCATTGTTGACATAAAGAAGCAAACAAATAGTATTTGCAGCAGTACCTTGCTCCAAGAGCAAATACAGTGATCCCTCAAGTAAAGGCCCTTTTACACGGGCCGATGTGTCTCTCTGCCCGAGCGCCGATCAGCGATATCGGCGCTCGGGCAGGGAGCCTTTACACGGCCCGATGAATCAAGCGCCGGGCCGCACGAGTGATTGCTGTATCGCTCGTGCGGCCCAGAAGCTCCATACTGTCAGGCGCACATCGCCTGTTTACACAGGCCGATGTGCGCCCGACAGATTGGAACTTTTGTAGAAACCAAAAGATCCAATCAGCCGACGAACGAGCGTTTTGCTCGTTCGTCGGCTGATTAGGGCCACTTTTACACGGGCCGATTATCGGCACTAGCGTTCCTAGGAACGATTTTTCAGCCGATAATCGGCCCGTGTAAAAGGACCTTTACAGTATTAATTGGTTCCAGGACGACCATTGTATGTTGAAACCATTGTAAGTTGAGTAATCGGTTCCGAAGCCCCAACATATCATCCAAGATAAGAGAAGATGAAGATTTAAGAAAAATAAACAGATAACTAAGACAGATACAACATGTCCTTACATATAACAGTCAGGAATAGCTGACAACTAGTAACTAATCCAGCTATTTTACCAGAGAAATGGCCTTAATTGGTTGGATCTGAGTCTGAGACATTGTATGCTGAGTCTATTTTCAACTTATGATGGGTCAGAAAAGATCATTGTATGGTGAAAATATTGTATCCTAAAGGCCATTGTATCTTGAGGGACCACTGTACATATTCGAACACCGGTTTCCACAGTGCACAGCTGCCCATATACTCAAGGCTTTTTAAATATGGTATACTATGTCTCAATCCCTGAACGTTGTAGGCTTTATGCCCAGTTGGGGCAATTCTTATAGTGTTAGGTTTCCATCTGTAGAAGCACCTTGCCATTTGCGAATTGACCCAACACAGTGTTGATGGGAGATGTGCACAAAGAGCTTTCAAATTTTCATGTATAGTGAGTATAGCACTATAGCAATAATGCAATTCAGAGTAATCCATGTTTCCAGTGTATGCATGTGTATTTGTGCTTGGAGCAGGGTGCTTGAAGTATATAGTATATTCTGCACATATATACTGTGCACAAACAAGTCGTCTGTGTCCCTCGTGGCATAAAGCAATTGGCCGAACACAATTTATATATGTGAATCCACCCTAAGCTGGTACAGAGAAAGCTGTCATTGAAATTTACTTTATATTATTCTCAACTTTTTGATCAACTTTTAATCAAATTCTAAAGATGAGCTAGGAGCTGCAGAATTCATGCTAGCGCTTTATATGCTAAGGAGGTACTGTTATAAATGGCCTATTAATACAGATTTTTACAGCTACTTCCACTACTTTATTTCCAAACCATTATAATCACATAATCTAAAAGGTCATTTGAGAGTTTGTTTTATTAAAAAAAAAAATATGATTTGTGCATTTATCCGCCGTCAAGACATTGCTGTTAAATCACTAAAGAAATAAAAGAGTTGCTCACTCAGGGGAATATTGCAGTAAAGTCACCATTATGGTTTCTTGGGAAATCCTTCTTGTTATTTGAGGAACAATACATTGATGGAAAGGTGGTGGATATCAAGAAAATCTATCTCAATAATCACAGTGGAATTCAAAAATGTTAAAAGGATACAAATAATATAACTTTACAATATGAGCATGAACAGTAAAAAAAGTATATTAAAAATGCATATGAAAAGAAGGAAATCCATTTCTGAGATTGGGAAAAAAAAGGACATCAAAGATCATGGTTTATAATACGGGCCTAGGAAATAAAAGAGTCGCTCACTCAGGGGAATATTGTAGTAAAGTCACCATTATGGTTTCTTGGGGAATCTTTCTTATTATTTGAGGAACAATATATTGATGGAAAGGCAGCAGATAGCTAGAAAAGTTCTGTCAATAATCACAGTGGAATTAAAAAATGTTGAAAGAATACAAATAATAAAGCCTTACAATATGAGCATGAACAATAAAAAAATATCTAAAGAAGTATAGAAAAAATGAACATGAAAGAAGAAAAATCCATTTATGAAGTGAAGGTCATCATGGGCTGGAAGCAGTTTGTGCTGCATCTTAAATATCATGTATTGTATTACGGGCCTAGAAACAACTAATCCAGGTCTAGATGCAAGCAGCACCATAAGGTAGGGTAAATAACTCATTGTGGTGTAGTTTTAGGACAAGTCAGATGGATCCAACATGGTCAGCTGGTGGGAAACAAATTTCTCTTCCTGGCTTCCTACTTTTTCAGATGTCTTTGTGATGTACAGTAATACAGCTAATGAATGCAAAATTTAAACTGGCTTCTAGAGATGAGTGAAGTTCTCCAAATGTTGATTCGCCTGCTTCGCCATATTTCACAAAGAAATTTTCTTTGTGATGAATTACTTCTGCGCATTTCTTTGTAAGTAGAGGACGCAATCATCAGGATCAGAACCCCTCAGATGATACGTTCATCGCTGATCATTGCATCTGAGATAAATTGGTTAAAAGAATATAATAATAATATTCACCTTATCCATTGGCACTCAAAGAGGCCACCGCTGGCATCTTCATTGAAGATACCATGTGAAATCTCGTGTGGTGCATGATGACAGTCGTATGTCACTGCACAAAATTTCATGTGGGATCTTCAATAAAAGTGGCCTCGACTGCCTCTTCATGCTGAAATGTATGATTTTTTTTTTACCGCCATTTCAGGCAAAATTGATTAGTTATCACGATGCATTAAGAAGTTTTAATCTAATTTTCCCTGAAATTTGGAACAAAGTCCACTTTGGATACTTCAATTTACTCAACACTACTGGCTGTCATTTACAGGAATCCTTCCGCAGAACCCCAGAAACCCTTTTATAGAACCATGACGTTCTGTAGGATCCAATTTAGGAAATACTTGTATAGTACATCACTGTCTATTCAGGGAAAATTGTGGCTTGCTCGATAGGTTTGCACTGTTTACGGTAAATAATTATATGAGGTCAATCCTACACCGCCATACACTAGTAACCCTTTGATTTATCTGAAAAACACCTTCTGACTGTATTGTAATTGCTTCTATCAAGCACATCCATCCAGTACAAGATTAATAGCGGCAGCATGGTTATTAATTCACTTGCAGCATCTAAATAAAAAGTGAGCTTTGCAATGGACCGAGAATTTGTAAATGAAGCATTTGAAATCTGTTTGCTTGCCAATGATTGTATCAGAAACAATACAAATTTAAATGGGGAGCAATGTGTTGAAGCTGGCAACTTTTCTTCTGATATAAATAGTTGGTGTAGACGAGAGCAGCTGTTTAAGTAGATAAGACAGTGTTGCATTGCTGGCTACATTGTATTCATTGTTTCCAAAAAGAAAACAAAAATATTGCATTGGTTTAGATATGTATCTAAATCTAAAACTGGACATTTTCAATTTACTGTTATCTAGAATACATATTTATCAAACTATCACCAGCCTCTGATCAGTTGTTAGAGTTGGCAGTGTTGTACTCGGAATAACTTAGCAAACCTTTCTGCAGTGTATGTTAGCCATGAAATAAACCAGAATTGATATTGGAGAGTACAGAATACGATCTAAGCAGGTGCAGGACTTAAACAGGACCTGTCACCACAAAATGTAATACATTCTGAAAGCAGCATGTTATAGAGCAGAAAAAGCTGAGCAGATTGATGTAAATTGAGATATAAATGTATAAGGCCTCAAACACATAACCGACCGTATTTTTTACTCCACATCTGATCCGCTTTTTTTTTTGCAGATCAGATGCAGACTCATTAATTTGAATGGGGCCTCATCCATATGTCCATTCAGCAGCCCTGCAAAAAAGATAGAACATGTCGTATTCTTGTTTGTTTTGCTGACAAGAATAGGCATTGTTACAATAGGTCCGCAAAAAAAAATGGATTCAACAAAAAAGTCACCCATATGTCCGAAAAAAGTTTGGTGGAGACAGCACTTCCTTCAGTAAAGTTTTATTGTGGATACTACGTTTCGGCCCCAGAGGTCTCTTAGGCCAAAACGTGGCATCCGGAATAAAACTTCACTGAAGGACGTGCTGTCTCCGCCAAACTTTTTTCGTATGTCTGATCATCTGATCTTTGTGGGGGAACTCACCATCCCCCCAGGAGACCTTCACCCACAACTAAGTGAACCTGGCATGCTGTCTTGCCCTAACTGGTCACACAGATGTCATCTGTATTTTTTGCAGATCTGCGTTTTGCGGACCGCAAAATACATATGATCAAGTGAATGCGCCCTAAATTACAGATTTTAATTTTTTCACAAAACTATATGTTATCTTATTCTTCTTTCAGACTGCATTGAATTTAGTAGTGACAGGTCCCCTTTAAGGCATCATAGGATATAGTATTTGGCATGTATTTTCATATCTGAACAGTTTATTCTTTTATATCCATAGTGAATAACTCATTTAATATAATATGATACACTACTATATTGGTATAATAAGCCAGAGTACCCTCATTACAAAATAACTTTTTTTGGTAGAAAAGTGCCTCAGTAATGAGCTAACCACATGATATTATGCTGCTAATACCCCAAAGAATCAGCTATAATTTGTGAAGCTTTATACAGTTTTCACGAATATCAAAGGCCTGTAGAGATGAGCGAATCGCTTTAAAGGGGTTTTCCCATCTCAGACAATGGTGGGGCATATCACTAGGATATGCCCCCATTGTCTGATAGGTGCGGGTCCAACCTTTGGGATGGTGGCCGCCCATGTATGTTGCTCCCTCCGGGAGCCTTTCAAGGCTCCGTTTACAAGATAGTTGTGGGTCCCAGAGGTATTTACCTACCTGACTCTTGGAATTCCCCATGATCCAAGAAAGATCATGAGGAATCTCCGTCAGTGCATAGAAATGGATGAATGGGGGTAGTGGCCACACAAGCATGGTGCACTCAAATTCATTTGTATGGGTCTGACGGAGACTCCCCATGATCATTCTTGGGATCATGGGGAATCACAAGCGTCAGGTTGGTGAATCATTTTGTCAGATAACCCCTATAAGTGGAAAAATAGTATCTGTAATTCTCAGCATTGTCTATCTTCAGTTTTCCTTTTTTTTATGTAGCATGTGAACTATCAATTTACATGAAGACACTGTATACCAAATCAATATCTGATGACAGATTAAATATGCATATCTTTATCTATGGTCTATATATTTTAATCACTATCACAAGCTACAAAGGACTTCCTATTGCTTCAAGGTAAAGTAATTACTAATTTTGTTTGGGCAGTTCCCATGTAGCTGCCATGTATCGGACTCTGGGTTTGGCTATCACCTAGCTTTGCCCGATTGATGAGGGTTGCTGATTGGCTCGCCTTTATACATTCAGGCCTTCCTCCATTCTGGTTGTCATATCTACGTTTCCTAGGTACATTCTCCTCCTGATCGTTTGTACTTTGTTATCTATTATTGAATTTGTAGTTCCACAGTTATAGCTTTTTCTAGCCTGGTCTGTTTCTGTGTATTCTGATATCTATAGTTCCATGTCTGAGATTTGTTTGTTGCTGTGTTGTTGTATTGACCTACTTTTATACATTAGTGAGTTTGTTTTAGTGTCTTGTTTTTTGCCAGTATTGATATGTACATATATTGCTTTTGCAACCTCTTTGGCATTGTGCATTTCAGTCCTCCTGTAGGTCCTGTGGGTATCTCAGTACTAAAAGCCACTGATGGAACTTGGGAAAAGCAGCTGAGGTCCCGTTCTGCTGTCTTGCACATAACTGGTGTTGTTGCATTTAGATACAAAACACAAAACCTAATTTACAATATACCAAATACATGTGGACACCTGATTGTCACATCTGTAAGAGATTCCTGGATATCGCTTTCCAGAACCATGGGCTTAAATATGCTTGAGTCTCCTTTTACTGCTTAAATAGCCTGCACTCTTTTGGAAAGGCTTTCCATAAGATTTTGGACTGTCTCTATTGGAAGTTCATTCAGCCAAAAGAGTAATTTTCAGGTCAGACACTGATGTTGGATAAAATGGTCTGGCTCGCAAATGGCAGTCCATTTTATCCTAAAAGTGTTCATGTGGTTGAGGTCATGCACTTAAGTAAAGCCACTTCCGTTCCTCCACTACGAACATCAACCCTTGTCTTTGTGGACCTCACTTTGACCACAGAGGTATATTCACTATGGAAAAGTAACTTGCCTTCCACAAACTGGAAGTGACAAATGTTTGTATGATGTAGCATTCACATTATTCTTAACTGGAAATAAGATACCTAACCTAAGCTCTGAAAAGCTGCTTCTTGCCATTATTCCTACTCCATCAAATTCTTCATACAGTAGGATATATTTTATAACTATACACCATACACTATAAGTATGTGAATGCGAGAGGCCTGACTATCTCATCTGTATGAGACTGGGCCCCATTTGCAATCTACGATACAGCAGTCTCAAATTTTGTAGAAAGGCCACGAGATTTTAGAATGTCTTTGTATGTACTTGTGCTCATTTCCTGAAAAAGCATTTGTGCAGTCATCCATTGATGTTGGATGAGGAGATCTGGCTCAAAATAATAATTCCAATTCATATGCACAAGTGTAAAGATATGAAGAATAGCCACATACTGATATCCTTCCAGTCAATATTTGACTGAGAGTGGGAAATAAATAAAAACTTCCCACTTATGCTGAGAAAAGTCTAATGACATGATTTTTTTTATTATTTTGTAATGACACCATCAGTGTAGCTCAAGAACCAGGAGAACATGTAGTGATAGCTGTACTGAAGACAACAGATTGGCAGAAGGCTAGAATATATTAAAGTATTACAGTGATATGAATGATTCTGGACAGTCTAGGAAAATACCATTACATATTATTTGCATAATGTTTGTATATTTTAATTCTAAAAATATGGCATAAATATTAATAGGATAAAATACAAATGTTCAAGCCTTTGTCTTGGATAGGTTTCTAAAAGAATAAGATCAATTTGGGCAGCTGAAATCAAACTAATTTTGGCTACTGAAATCAATTGTAAAGGCTGAAAACAGAGATGTTCAGTTTAGAATATTTTAGAAGGTATTATACCTTGAATCCAACTCTGATACAGTGTAAAATGAAGCTGGCTGTACACATTAGATATTCGTCAACCGAACCCTTTTGACTTTCTCATGGAAGCAGATGTCAGTGATAATAATTAGAGATGAGCGAACATCCGAAGTCGCTTTGTACAAAACTTCGAAATAATACTGTATGGAGATTCGTCTCCATATACTATTAGAATGCATGGGCTCAGATGAGCTGAAATTAGTTATTCACAAAGTCGTGTGTGACTTTGTTGAATAACTGCAGTAATTTATTTTTAAAGTGGAAAACCACTTTAAAACTTCAAAACTCAGCTTCGGTTTCGAGGTACTAGTTGGGACCGAAGCCGAGTTTGGTTTCAAGTTTTAAAGTGGTTTTCCACTTTAAAAATCAATTACTGAAGTTATTCAACAAAGTCACGCGCAACTACAAGAATAACAAAATTCGAGTCATCGGAGCCCATTCATTTTAATACTGTACTGAGACGGATCTCTGTAAAGTATTAACCCGAAGTTTTGAAGGAAGTGACTTCGGATGTAGCTCCGAAACTTGCTTCATTCATCTCTAATAATAATGATTGAACTTCAACTGCCCAATCCTTTTGTTCTCAAAGAGATAATTTATTGTCAGATGAAACTGGCAGCTGTTTTTAACCGCTTCCTATTGAGAAAACATACATGTTCCACCAAAAACTTGCAAATACATGTATAGGGGAGGATTGGGATTGATAGCTGAAAGAGTATTCAGATGACAACTAATAAGTGTAGAGCTGGCCTAAGACAATCATAGCCTAGATGCATTGTCTCATTTTGATTTGGACCATCCTGGCATCTCATATGATTATTTATCTATTTCATTATATTCCTAAGGGCGAAGAGTCTCTTAAACAGATCATTAATCATATTAAAGACGTTTTAGATGCATTAGCAAATACAGATAATATATGAGATGAATATTTATCTGTATTGTGAATATTGAACTGAACTTTCCAGCTACAAGTGAGATGCAATTAATTCTCATCAGTCGCATTGAAATGGGTTAGTACCTGCAGAAATATAACCCGCCATAACGTATTGTCATATGTGACACTGATTAACAGCTGCAAGGCGCTGCTTTCATATTTGTTTTGCCAGTTATTGGACTTTTAATTAAAAGGGTGAATGGGAAAGAACAGCAAGTTTAATTATGATGAGTGTTACAGTGTTGATTTTGTGTTTGAACACACTTGGCCAAGGTGGTTCATTGAGTGTTGTAAATGGTAGTTTCATTATTTGAAAGCAGGAAAGATGAACCTGGCTCAGGCAAATAATCAGTATAGAATTACGGTAAAAGCTAAATTTCCTAAGCAGGCTCCCCAAGGTTAGGGTGTACAGTAAATATAGTCTATTGAAGCTAGAACTGAGCTTAGAAATGTATTCCAAAGCAATATCTGAACCACCTTCCTCAATGTCTGGCTTAAAACTCAAAGATCACTTACTTGAATTATTTGCTTTCCGTCAATCATTAAGTCATAAACCGTCATAATTTCTTTATCCTAGGTTAGAAGAGCCATTTCTGCTTTCTAAGACTTCTCTTGCTGGAGGGGTTTCCATTTCCTTTATTTGTCTACGGCATTGCCCTCAGGCCTGTTCTGACCTTTCTTATCCCTCGCTAATCAAGTTATATTGTTCAAAACCAAGACTTTATTCCTTGATGTATTAATGTCAGTAAACTGTTTCACTGTGGAGCAAAGAGACAACTTGTTATTCGTCTGTCAGAACTATTCATAAGTCTAGACTGCATTAAACAGCTAGAAGAAGGTGGGAAATCCCACATGAGCAGGCAATTTGCCTTGCATACTAAGATTCGGATTTTATAATGCATGGCGTACAAGACAACTTGCACTTCATCTATTCATCTCACATCCTTCATAAAATTAAGTCCCACGCGTTGCTTAGTATAAGCTCAAACTATTTATCATTAAAAAGGATTCCAGGCTCTGCATGGAGAATATTACTGTAAGATGTATTGCCCTTTTTGCTTAGTCCTCACCTATAAAGAACCACAGTTGTCTACCTCTCAGTAATTTGTCACAAACATTGATCATTCTCTTCAGGTTGAAAATTTAACCCAAATACCTCTACATTTCCAAGGTTTCTTCCATTCCTTTTTTTACGAACAAGGAAATGGCAAGGTTTCTAATCCTCATCCAATTACCAGGGCAAAGCTGTCTAACGACTGGTGGTTGTTGCCCTTGAGCACTGAACTTGAAGAACGTTGTGGCATGTGACAAGTGCTTTCATTGTGCTTTTGTTTGCCATGCTAAGGCCATATAAATGATTGATGATATTCATTTGGTCCAAGATACAGCACGTCTAACTTTTAACTTTTGTCTCATAAAAATTCAGTGTGCAATGACTGGGGAAATTATTGTTCTAGTGCGCATTGAGATACTTTTCTGTCCGTGTAGCAACAACTTAGTCAATTTAACATTGCTATGGAGCCTTACCATTTTCTTTAGGTACAAATTTCATTTTCTATA
Organism: Rhinella marina; assembly: GCA_900303285.1. Taxonomy (NCBI): domain Eukaryota; kingdom Metazoa; phylum Chordata; class Amphibia; order Anura; family Bufonidae; genus Rhinella; species Rhinella marina. The sequence goes on from ONZH01017877.1 coordinate 40,300, forward strand.
TAACAGGATAATTGACTGTAATAAGAAGAGCAACAAAAGACAGTGAATAAAACATATTGTAGCAGTATGTGATTTATTTGAAGCCATTCTCATACATTCTGTAATTCAACATTACATTTGAAGGACAGACTGCCACTAGCATTAAAATAGTGGAAGGGATTTTAGACTTAGTCAATGGCGTTAGGCTACTTTCACACTAGCGTTTTAAAATTCCGGTATTGAGTTCTGTCATAGGGGCTCAATACCGGAATAAAACGCTTCAGTTTTGTCCCCATTCATTGTCAATGGGGACAAAACTGAACTGAAGACAACGGAATGCTCCTGAAAGCATTCCGTTCCGTCTTCAGACCGGAGAACAAACTGCAGCATGCTGAGGTTTGTTCTCCGCTCCAGGCATCCGCACCAAGACGGATCCGGAATGACCCCCAATGCAAGTCAATGGGGGTGGATCCGTCTGGTGTGACCACAATGGTAACTGGATCCGCCCTCCATTGACTTTCAATGGAGTTCATGACGGATCCGGCTACACATACACACATACAGACATAGACATACACATAAACATAAACATACACAGACATATACACATACAAATACACATACATACTTACATGCACCCCGGCAGGTCTTCAGAGCGTCGGAGGGACAGGACGGCCGCACAGGTGACGATTCCACCAGGCGCCCAGCAGAGGGCGCTGTGGGGAATCGTCACCTGTGCGAGCCGTCCTGTCCCTCCGACGCTCTGAAGACCTGCCGGAAACATGTAAGTATGTATGTGTATATGTCTGTGTATATGTGTGTGTATGTTTATGTTTATGGGTATGTATCTACTGTGTGACATGTGTGGGCCCGGAGCGCGGTTCCGGCTCCACACATGTCACTGCGGCAGGCCTGATCCGGCAGCACCCTTCACCTGCCGGATCAGGCCTGCCGCTAGTGTGAAAGTAGCCTTAGGCTTTGTTCACACGTCAGTTATTTGATCAGTTATTTCCATCAGTTGTGAGCCAAAATGAGGTGTGGGTCAAATACACAGAATAGGTGCAGATCTTTTATACATTATCAATGTGTAGCTTCCACTCCTGGTTTTGGCTCACAATAACTTATTGAAATAACTGATCAAATAACTGATGTGTGAACAAGGCCTTACTTGTACAATTTGTTGTAACAATATAAAGTGCTAGAAATTTTCTGTCTACAGTATGAACTAGTGCAATGATGCTTTTTGATGTTGCTGTTAAAACACAGCTGCCCATTCTGTCATGCAGTTGCTGGTCATGTGTCCTGCTACAGAGACAGTTGGGCATCTAACTAGACATAATTGGTAATTAGGGATGAGATCTGCAAGTACCCAGACTTGAATCCGAACTGATTTTATTGTTTTCCATTATAACATGGTTATATTGGAAAATAATACCATTCTTAAGACAATGCAATGTAAAAGAATATAGCCATTTAGGGGTTAAAAACCCCAAAAAACAACTCACCTCATCCACTTGATCCCTCTGCAGCAGTCCCTTCTATCATCATTCAGCAGGACCTGCCAAAAGACCTGCGATGTGCTCGATGGCATCACTGTGCTTACCATGTGGAAGAGTGTGGTGGCATCATCGCACACATCGCAGGTCCTTTGGCAGATCCTGCTGAATAAAGATAGAAGAGGGTGCTGCAGTGCAATCAAGTTGATGAGGTTAGTTTTTTTTTTTTTTTTAACCCCCAAACGGCAATATTCTTTTGCATTCTGTCCTTATCTGTCATTATTTTCTGATATAACCATGGTATAGCGGAAAATAATAAAATGAAGTTCGGGTCCCCAATGACTTCAATGAGGTTCAGGGTCAAGTTCGGGTCCCAAACCTGAACTTTGACCTGAAGTTTGGCCGAACACGGCAAACCCAAACTTCCACGGGTTTGATCATTCCTAGTGGTAATCACTTTCTTATGACTATTTTTTGTTTTATACACAATCCTAAGTGTTGGTTTAGTGCTGCGGTTCCTTCTGTTTCTCCTGTATAGCGTGTTCTCAACCATCCAGCTATGCAGAAAAAGCAAGTGTTATGACATCAGTGTATTGACTGAAACATGACACAGGAAATTGCAATATCCTGCCTCATAGATTTCAGGCCAAATGGCTTCTGGCCTATAAGAGTGGAGAGCTATAGGCTCCTGTGCCCCACTGTCAACTCCTGCCGTCTCAGTGGCAACTAAGCCACTGCTTGAGGTAAGATTCTGATCTCGCTTCATGGCAGATGCGGCCCTGATTAAACTAGAGTAAGCCTCTTATTATGAATGAAGTTGTAAGGTACGGTAAGTTTTATTATGTTAAATAATCTTGTCAACCCTTCTCTGTAACACTGAAACCACTGGCTAAATAAAAGATTCATAAATGATGTCCCCCCCTCCTATTGAAAAATCACCATGGCTTTTTGTGACACCTAAAAAGTCTTTAACAATCTATTGTTAGCCATTTTTGAGTGTCACATTATGTAAGGATCACCTAAAATTGGTGTTTCATACAAAAATAAGTTTCTAAAAGCCTCACAATATGTCACCTGAAATTAGAATATCTTGCTTACAGCTATACTTAGACATGACTCATATTTATTATTTCTTAACAGATCAATTTACAAAGGAAAATGAGAGTCACTGGCGTTATTACTCAAGGAGCAAAAAGAATAGGAAGCCCAGAATACATAAAATCATACAAAATTGCATACAGTGATGATGGAAAATCATGGTCAACATATAAAATAAGAAGAACCAGTGAAGACATGGTAAGTTCTTTCTGTGCAGTACTTCAGCTGCATTTTTCTATATTATTCTAGTGGTTCAATGGGATTTGATACTCCCTAACATATACTGTGTTAAATGACATGTGTGTAAATATCATCGGGCACATTTATTAAGACCAACGTTTTAGACGCCAGTCTTAATAAAGCCCCATAGATGGCAGTGGTTCCGCCAAAGTTATGAAGAGGCGCCGGCCTCTCCATAACTTCGGCAGATCCTGCACCAGTTCTAAATGTAAGACAGCTTCCTTGATGCCTTACATTTAGACCATATTCTATGCCTAAACCAGGTATAGAAAATGATGAATGAAACGGGCCTGCTGACCTCTTCCCTTACCAGCCCACGCCACGCCCACAATTTTAGACCTGGCATGAGCGTTGCAAAGTTGCAGCCATCTGCACCATCTGCGTTTGAAGTACATCTAATTTAGGTACATTTCAGAATAGTAAATGACCCCCAATGTGTCCAAACAGTGAGCTCACTTTCTAAAATTTACGTATATCTCTGTAGTTGTAAACATACCAGGCAGGACACAAGGCAGTGATATAGTCCTAGTCCTATATGTGCAGTAGTGAGGACAAAGAGGAAGATTTATTAAAACTAGTATAAAAAAAAACTTGTTTAGTTGCCTATAACAAGCACCTTTCAGTTTCAAAGCTCCTTTAGAAGTTAAAACTTTAAAAGGTATTATCTGACTGGTTGGTATGGGCAACTAAGCCACTTTCCCCCCAAATCCCTCTCAAAGTCTTTATTAGTTTTTTTTTCCAGTGGGGAAAAATGGTGGTAGAAGTCTCAGAGGAGGTTTAAAAAAAAACCCACCAATCCTATGATTACAATGCTGCCCAGGCCCCTCTGGTCTCCACTCCCAGGTCCTGCCTCAAGACACACAAAATGTCCACTCAGCCTAATACTGGCTAACATAGGTCACCGCTGTGGTAAGTGATTGGCTGAACGGGTTTTTCAAGGCATTTTCTATGCAAGAGCATAAAGTAGTGATCAGGGGGAAACCGGGCAGCATTATTATGAGAATGACAGTAGTATTTAATTTTTTTTAACCTTCCTGAGACAGTTTCAATCACCATTTTCCCCAGCAGAAAACTGATATATATATATTCTACATAGGGGATGCTAGGAGTAGTAGTACCTAGGTATTACTACTCCAAGCATCCCCTATGTAATGGGTATATTGGTGGCAGTGGTGGTGGTGTGTGTATATGTATGTATGTATGTATGTATGTATATATATATATATATATAACTATATTAAATTTATGCTCATTGGAGGTTCAGGGTAGCGTTGGTGGAATAGTGGTCATTGGTGGTTCGGGGGGAATAAAAAAAAAAAACAAAACACCACAAACTCACCTTTTTGATGCTCCCTCGCAGGCTGGATCTGTCTCCTTTGGCGTTCTGCGCCGTAAACAGGAAGCTGAAAACCAGCTTCCTGCTATATATGGGCACAGGCGCACAATGGAAAGCCGGATCTTTTACCGCAGTACTTTCCGGAACACTTATTACCGGATCCGGTATTAATACATCTCTATGGTAATTAATACAGGTAATTTAGTGACTGATCCGAAATTTGGGCCGGAAAAAAAACACAGCAAGCTACGGTATTTTATTTGGCCAAATACTGTAAAACTGATGGAACGGAGGACATCCTGATGCAAACTGAACCGATTACTGTGCATTCAGAATGCATGGGGATCAAACGGATCCGTTTTTTTCCGGTATTGAGAAAAAATGAACTCTAGTGTGAAAGCAGCCTTAGGCTACTTTCACAGCTGCGTTTTGGCCTGATCCAGCAGGGATCAGCAAAAATGCTTCCATCATGATAATACAATTGTCTGCATCTGTTATAAATGAATTCTGTTGTATTATCTCTAAAATGGCCAAGACGGATCCGGCACTAAAACCATTGTCAAGTCAATGGGTGCAGGATCAGTTTTATTTTGTGTCAGAGAAAACAGATCCGGCACTATTGACTTACACTGTGTTTCATGTCGGATGCGTCTTGCTCCACATCCCTTGACGCACTCAGAAACACTGCTTGTAACCTCTGGACTCCTTGCAATGTCTGTTGGTGGGAGAGGGAGTGCCATGTCTGATGCTCCCTCACTACGATTGGTGCTCCTGCCCTGCAGCTGAGCCCAAGGGGTGTGGTTAGTTCCATTTAGCGACCGGCACACGGCAGCCACGCTACGGCCACTATAGAGCCAGAGGCTACAGGCTGAATGCACCCCATCAGTGGTGTGCAGCTACTCTTATCTATGTTTGTTTGTTTGCATCTATGTTCAGCTCCTGATGAATGACTGAGTGTTTCTTAGCCTAGAAACGAGTCATGCTAGAGATGCAATTAGGAAAGAATCAATTAATACATTATATGTAGCTGCTTGGGCATCAGTGTTTTAATTGGGGGATCTGAATGTGCTACGGGTGGGCCTGATACTTCAAAAACTAACAGGCACAAGCATTCATACTGAAATCAGCAGTAACCATAGGGGGAGTTTGGGCTGCAGTACATCGAAGCAGCATTGATGTCCTATTACAGATGCATAGTAATTAGGGATCCTTCATTGCTCTGTAGGTGTAGAACTAGACAAATCATTTCACCAAGACAGAGACATTGTTATGGCTAAGACTCCTGTTAGAACAATGGTGACTGACAACTTTGCGCTAATTGAATATACAACACATTGACACATTGTTTTTGGACCAGAAACTTTAGGTGACGCAAGATATATAGTGTTCTTGTATGTCTCTGATGCCCAGCCTGATGGGTGTTTTTGAGAACTATCAGACATTTAAATTGTTTACTCAATAAAAGTGTATTTAATGATATTTACTCAGGCAGTTAACCATATCTTATCACTTAGATTTGCGTATCTTTTCATTGTTTTATAGTTATTCCCCGGCATGGGAACACAATCAAACGTAACAGAATGCATTCTGGTGTACTCCATTCCATTCACTTCAGTTTTGTCCCCGTGGACAATGAATGGGGACAAAACTAAAGAGTTTTCCTCCGGTATTGAGCCACTATGATGGATCTCAACAGGAGCGGACTGGGAACTCAAAGTGTCTCTGAAATAAATACTAAAAGTGGCCCCATTTTGTAGCTGGGTCTAAATTGATGAAAGGCAGGGCCAGCAATACCATATTGTGGCACATTATACCACCCCAACAGAGCCAAATATCACAGTGCATCACAAAGTACTGCCAGCAGAACAAAATACATCCCCAAAACCTTCCACTGCTTGACCGTGAGGGGGGCCCAAGCGCCCTCTATGGCCTCGGCCTACCGGGAAATTTCCCTGTAAGGGCTATTGCCAATATGCCCCTGGATCTCAATACCAGAAAGGAAAAACGCAGATGTGAAAGTACCCTTGAATGATTTTAATAAAAGCAGCTCTCTGGTAATGGCTTCAAACTCACAATCACACACATAGGAGTTGAACAAGAAATGTATGAGTATGAACTCTTTACGCTCTCACCTTACTTATACATACCTTCTATAGAATGTGGTTGCCGCCGGCAAGTGCACTGTGGATATTGTATGTGTGGAGGATAAATCTCATTTATATGACTGCATGAAATGTTCATATTAATATCTCTTAATAATATAAAAATGAGTTTCTGTCTGTCTGTCTGTCTGTTCTCTATGCGCGACCAAACTACTGGACCGATTTTCACCAAATTCGGCACACAGGTACATCAGGTGTCCGGGAAGGTTTTAGACCAGGTCTCATCTCTCTAGGACATACCGTTCCTGAGATATTCCCAAAATATGATCTCCATTAGCCAACATTACAACTGGGAGCTTTGGTTTTAAACTCCAACTGCCATTCTCTGCAAAGGCACACACAGGGAGGGAGTTTCCATAACAACCAGGTAATTATCAGCAGCGGAGGATCTCATCCATTTCTATTCACTGACACTGTTAAAGGTATTCCGGTTACCATAAATATAACTTATGTTTTTTTCTATTACTACAGTTCAGTAGTAATAAAAGATGTTTTCCTCCACTGCTGTCTATTGCGTGGGCTCATAAATAAGCATGGTATTGACCTTTAATTCAGGCCACCCTAAAAGAAGTACTTAAAACCCCCACCCCAGGTCTCACTAAGCCACACCCCCAACTCTGTCAGGCCACACCCCCTTTCACTCCGCAGCCAACAGAGATTGAAAAAATAAAGGTAAAAATCAACTTCTGTCAGCTGCAGGGATGGGTGGGAGGTTGACTTTCTTTCTGCAACAACACACACAAACTTTAAATAAAATAGATTAAATACACCCATGCGAAGCGTCTTGCTAATCCACGCCCCCGACTCTGTCAGGTCACGCCCCCTCCCACTCCGCAGCCAATGGGAATTGAAAAAATGAAGGTAAAAATAAACTTCTGTTTGCTGCAGGGGTGGGAGGGTGAATTTCTCTCTGCAACGACACACAAAAATTTTAGATGAAATAGACTAATTATAGACTACAACCGTTCGAAGCCTTTTGCTAAGCCACGCCCCGTCTCTGTCAGGCCACGCCCCCTCTCACTCCGCAGCCATTCTGCAACGACACACAGAAACATTAAATGAAATAGATTAAATGCATCTATGCAAAGCGCTTTGCTAAGCCACGCCCCGACTCTGTAAGGCCACGCCCCCTCCCACTCCGCAGCCAACAGGGATTGAAAAAATAAAGGTAAAAATAAACTTCTGTTTGCTGCAGGGGTGGGAGGGTGAATTTCTCTCTGCAACGACACACAAAAATTTTAGATAAAATAGACTAATTATAGACTACAACTGTTCGAATCGTCTTGCTAAGTCATGCCCCCCAACTCTGTCAGACCACGCCCCCTCCCACTCTGCAGCCATTCTGCAACGACACACAGAACCATTAAATGAAATAGATTAAATCACCTATGCGAAGCGCTTTGCTAAGCCACACCCCCAACTATGTCAGGTCACGCCCCCTCCCACTCCGCAGCAAACAGGGATTGAAAGAATGAAGGGAAAAATAAACTTCTGTCAGCTTCAGGGGTGGGAGGGTGAATTTCTCTCTGCAATGACGCACAAAATTTTAGATGAAATAGACTAATTTCAGACTACAACCGTTCGAAGCATCTTGATAATCCACACCCCCAACTCTGCCAGGCCACGCCCCCTCCCACTCCGCAGGAAACGGGGATTGAAAAAAATCAGCTGCAGGGGTGGGAGGGTGAATTTCTCTCTGCAACGACACACAAAAATCGTAGATGAAATTGACTAATTTTAGACTACAACCATTCAGTACTAATAAAAGATGTTTTTTTCCACTGCTACCCATTGCGGGTCCCCATAAATTACCATGTAATCGACCTGTAATTCATGCCACTCTGACCCCTGCCCCAGATCTCGCGAAACCACGCTCCGACTCTGTCAGGCCACGCCCCCTCCCACTCCGCAGCCAACGGGGATTGAAAAAATGAAGGTAAAAATCAACTTCTGTCAGCTGCAGGGGTGGGAGGGAAGTTGGATTTCTTTCTGCAACAATATACAGAAACATTAAATGAAATAGATTAAATATATCCGTGCAAAGCAATGTTTTCTTCCACTGTTACCCATGGCGTGTCCTCATAAATTACCATGGCATCGACCTGTAATTCTGGCCACCATCAAAAGAAGGACTTAAAACCCCGCCCCAGGTCTTGCAACGTCACGCCCCCGACTCAGTCAGGCCATGACCCCTCCCACTCCGCAGCCAATGGAGATTGAAAAATTGAAGGTAAAAATCAACATCTGTCAGCTGCAGGGATGGGAGGGAGGATGACTTTCTCTCTGCAACGACACACAGAAACATTAAATGAAATAGATTAAATATACCCGCGCAAAGCAATGTTTTCTTCCACTGCTACCCATTGTGTTTCCTCAAATTACCATGGCATTAACCTATAATTCAGGCCACCCTGAAATGAAGGACTTAACCCCCCCCCCGTGTCCCATTAAACCACACCCCCTCCCACTCCGCAGCCAATAGGGATTGAAAAAATGAAGGTAAAAATCAATTTCTGTCAGCTGCATTGACTTTCTCTCTGCAACGACACACAGAAACATTAAATAAATAGATGAAATATACCCAGGCGAAGCCGGGTCTTTCTGCTAGTAGACTATAAAATAAAGACTACTGGGGTCATTTATCAAACTGGTATAAAGTTGAACTATCTTCTTTGCCCATAGCAAAGATTTCACCTTCCATTTGGAAAATAAAAGGTGAAATCTGATTGGTTGCTATGGGAAACTATGCCAGTTCTACTTTACACCAGTTTGATTAATGACGCCATACTATTCTAAATTTAAAAAAATATAAGTTAGTGTATTAATAATTAACCCTGAAGCATACCTATAATTTAACATAAAATTATGTCCATATTGGCCCATATTATATTTCTGTGTGACTCAAAATTAGCACAAAGAAGCATAAAGGTTGTTTTTTTTACCCTCATGGATTTGCATCTAAAGTCAGTAGTACCTGTAAAGACACTGGGGGGGGGACATTTTTATTCCCCCTTACCGTGCTTGCAACTTTAAAATGTTATGTTATTAAAATGTTATTATTTGCACAAAAAATGTTGCACAAGTGATGTTTTTTCCATTGCCCTAACCACTTTCTCCAAAAAAAAGGGAATGGCAAGGAGCTGGCATAGATTTCAGTTTAGGCGCATGGTCTGTCAGAGATAAATTAAGCGCAACATCTGGCAGTGCATGAAGATATTGTAGACCGGTGCAAAACTCTGGTTCATGATAAATCCCCCCCCTTCCTTCCTCCACTGTGTCCTGCTGTACAAGTAGGAAAAACCTATAGTAGAAGTAAACATTTTGGTAAAAACATGTTCCTGCTTCTTCCTATTTTCCTCTGAAATAAAAGGGGTAATATGGTTTTATGTAATCGGTAACAACAGGGTTGATTTCTTGAGTAAGGATTTTACGTTGTAGTTCTAGAGATACTGTACCTTGGATTATAGCAGTGACTAGAGCATGAGGATTGTCACTTGAGGAAAACATAATGTCACCTTTAATACTTTATTACACATATAATTTCTGAAACTTCTAAATGAACCTGAATGTAGAGAGCTGTTCATGTTCAGCCACAATTCCTTTGCAGTGGCTACGACGTGATGTCTTGTGCTTGAGACAGTCCCATCTTATTTAGTGCTTTTTTGTACTTTTTTGTTTACACTGTAATTTTTATTTTACAGCCTAACCCTTTCATGATCCAGCAACATTCAGTTTTTTGTTTTCGTGTCTTACTCCCTACCTTCACAGAGCCATAACTTTTTTTAGTTTTCCTTTCACACAGTCGTATTAGGGCTTGTTTTTTTTTGCAGGATACGATGTAGTATGTAATGATACCATTTAATCTTCTGTACAGTGGAAAAAGAGGTGGAACTAGAAAATAATGCAATTTTTCCATAGTTATCTTCATTCTCCAGGTCAGTACCATATTTATATAGGTTTTCTTGTGTTTTAGTACTTAAAAAATGAATAAAAATCATCAATCGAAAATCATCTGATCAATTGAGTAGTGTAAAGGGGCCTTAAGAATTTAATTACTTGTTCTCCCGTATCCAACACAGAATATGTTCTTCCCCCCTGAAGCTATATAAGTTTATTAACGACATGTAAGGTTAGCTAAAGATAGCTAGATTTTTTTTAAAAATAACTTTTATGGAGATAAAACATTTTGGTAATTTTAATAAATCTCTTGAAATAGAAATTCAATTTAAAAATGCAGAGCATAAAATAATCTGCAATTGTGTTCTCAAGCCTTAGTACTAAGTAATCAGGTTTGTCTTACTTAAGGTAAATTGACAGTGTTAAAATGAGTTAATGATTTTCTGTACCTCAAGCCATTGCACACACTGGAAATGGACAGCTAGTTTGGTATTTAGGACTAGAAATTAACCCCTCTGTGTGTACTGCTATGAGAAGATGGCACAGTACAAGAGAATGCTACAAGATATCAGCTGTCACATCAAGTGCATCAAATAGACAGCAAAATACTTCTCACTTACATTACTAGAATTACTTTTATAAACCAGCATCTTGAGATTTTGCCTCTTTTGCCAAAAATACACACTCACAAAGGTTTATCTATAGCGTCTTTATTTTCTCTTCCTTAATCCTTAAAAAGTGTATTCCTTTTTTATACAACTGATATTGCATATGGATATACTGTACACACATTTTTATGACTTTGTATAATTATGTACCTGCTTTGAAGTTTATACATTTTTATTGTTTAATGAAATATAAAACCATATCTGGTCCCTACCCTTACCTCTTGAAATATCACATACGTTTTTGCAATTAAACTCAACATATAATTATTGAATTTCAATTAACTACAGTCAAAATAATGCCACTTTATTTAATATGGAAAGTATTGACATGTAGAAAGATTCATTATTGAAAGTAGTGTTATTTAAAATGATCCCATTGACAATAGTCTGCAGCTCAGTGAATTGAATGAATCCAGGTTCACATAAACACTGAAGGGGCAGCAGTTCATTTTCCCACAATTCTGCATTTTATTTTTGGAACCCATCTTTGTATGAAGAGAGTGATTAAAAAATTAACAAAAATAACACTATAAGTCTTTACTCACACCTCATTTATTGCCACAATCAGAAGACAGGGGCATATGTATTAGGGGCAGTGATCTGTGAAGAGATAGCAGTTACATCGGGTGTCTGAGGAGACCAAAGAATCCTCTGCCACCTAGGAAGACACCAGTATTATAAGGCACACAGAAGATGACCTTGTACCATGGCCCTGTAATGCTTATGTCTGAAAAAAGTGATTTTTTGACATATGTGTGACCGGACAGTTCCTGCATTCTGATTCTCCAGTAACCCGTTTTAGACCTACTGTATGCAACAGTTGATTTTTTCAGTTTTGTCTGGAAATTTTCATTAACTCTTTCATGACTGGATACTACATGCCTACTCTAATGGCCCAGATGTCTTGTTTAATCACTTAGATGCTGTAGTCAATAGTGACTATGGCATCTAAATGGTTTCAGATGAAGGGATCTCCTTCTGTCACCAATTGGCATCCCTGAAACTGTGATTGCTGGGTTCTGATCTCTTTAATTGGCAGCCGGGCATCTAATAAAGGCCCCCAGGATTGACTTCTGTATGCTTATTAGCCACCATATAGACCTGAAGCTTGTGGCCGCAACTCTTCCATGGCTCAGTTTTGTGACAGGTGTTTGGAGGCCGCTACATAGGTGCTTTTGACAGGACCAAGTAGCAATAAATAAGAAAGTAAGGCTGCATTCAGATCTCCATTTCAGAGATCTTGCTGCCTGATCCTGTACAAATGTCGGATTTCAGCCAGGAATAAAAAATAAAAAAAATATTTAGGAAATCTGCCGAATCACCATTGGACCTCATTGCAGTCAATGGGGATCCGGCAGTGAAGTAGAGGACCTGGCAGTCTGCTCTGTGCTGAAACAGTCTGACGGATCTCCTAGTGGAGATGTGAACAAAGCATTAAAGGGGTTGTCACCTCAGACATTGGGAGACCTGCACCTATCTGTAGAACAGAGCACAAGAAACACAAGGGACAGGAGGGTACACCGCGCATGCGCAACTGCTATTCATTCATTCCTATGGAAGCGCCAACAATTTTCAGCAGTCCCATTGAAATGAATAGGAAGTGCACTGCGTGAGCATAGCCACCACTCCATTCACTTCTTTGGGGCTGACAGAAATAGCTGTGCCAGCACTCCATTCTAAAGATAGGTGTGGGTCCAAGAGGTAGGAGGCATTGGGGGCATATCCTAGTGAGGTCAGGCAACCCCTCTAATGCACAAAAAATGAATATAATATAAATGTATACTTAGGACTAAATTGTCCTGTTTATTTTAACGCAGGTATTTCGAGGAAATGTTGACAACAACACACCATATGCTAATTCTTTCACGCCACCCATTGAAGCTCAGTACATTCGCCTGTATCCGCAAGTTTGCAGACGCCATTGTACTCTGAGGATGGAACTTCTTGGATGTGAACTATCAGGTTAGTCTAAATTTGCCATCCCTGAAAGCATTGCTTGTACTTTGTATCCCACACTCTAAAGTAATTCCTATTTGTATGCATTCTCCACAGTAGAATGGCAAGCAGATGTCTGGTGGGCTGAGGGTGCGACAGAATGAAACACTGCATAGAGATGATAGAGCCTAGAGAATACATATGAGAAGTAGAATATTTGCAGCCAAAGGTTAAAAAATGTCTGCAGCTGACAGATTGTCCATATTTATTTTAGGCGATGATAACATGTCTAAAGCTGCTGGATTGCCCCTGTTTAGTTTTACCATTTATCTTTCTTTTCCGGCTGTACTGTGTTGTAGGAAACACTAACAAACATAGACATGGATAGGAATGTTTATTTCCATTAGCAGAATCCTTTTTATTTCATATTTCTCCCATGCTGCACATTTCACTGTAAGACTGAATATTAACCAGCAACCAAGTGATTCATTGTATCCTCTAAATGCTAAAGCGCTACCATTCCATCTGCGGCAGCTCCAGCAAATAGATACATGACCTAGCTCATTGACCCCCAACAAAGTTTGGCGAACAAAACCTAAAGTTTGACCTCTTTGTCACATATTATCTTAGACCTACTGCCTCTCCTGCTGTAGCAATTTCACTTTGCACATTTTCCCCCCTCTCCCAGAGCAGGCGGTAAATCCATTTACAGGTAACGTTTTAGATTGCTACTCTTATTGTATAAGTGGCGGTCGCCGAGTTGAAGTGTGATACAGCAAAAGAATTTGAGTTAAATGATTTCTGGCCTTCCCGAGCCACACAAAAATGACACAGAATTGAAAATCGGCTACATTAATCTTCCCTTTTCGAGTGTATCAGGATTTGGAGAGGTGAACAGAAGGCTTAATAAAGGTACTTGAGCAAATTAGCTTTTTGTTGTCTTTCATTCCTGACACCCAATTTCAAAGCCGCCCAGGTTATCAGTCATGGACTTGCTAAGTTAATTGGATTCCTGCTTCATTTTGATTTTCAAGGTCATGACATCTCACCTCAGAGGCAGCTCTTGTGTTTTATACTAATGCACCCATTCCTGCATCCTCCTCTGTATATTGGTAGTGTGCACTATAATTATAGGGAAGAAATGTTTTGTGTAATGGAAGTTGATTTTCTCTGAAGGTGATATTTCTTCATAGCCAAATACTATATATATATATCGCTCTGGTAGGCAGGGTAAGCGGACGCAGAACATAGGCACAAAAACAGTTCTTAATCCAACTGCAGTGTTTTATTCACACACGCAGGTATCACAGTACATCAAAAACAACTTCACCTGAGTTGAAAGTCCTGGTGCTAATTCACACCATGCTGCAGGTTCTGCATAAAGAGTCCGTTTATAGGAACAAAATCCCCCTGTCCTCCCAGACAGGTATTCAGCCTTCATCCAGGCCCCAGCCTTCTTCCCTACTGCAGTTTGGCTGGCTTTTTTAAAGTAGTTTGGTGTCAGCAAAACCTGGACCGGCACTTACAATCCAGTCCGATGCTTGACTTCACCTGGCTGTTAATCAGCCCAGCAGCACATGCTGGGAGGAAAATACCTTCCCTCAAGCAACAGACCTTTCACTGTGTCACATACCACCCCCCTTTGTTCAACCTTGAGGGGGTGAACACTTGTCAAACAGTGCACTCGGGACAGGGCATCCGCGTTTCCCTGTAACCGGCCCGCTGTGTGCTCGACTGTGAATTTAAAGTTCTGTAATGAAAGAAACCATCTGGTGACCCGAGCATTCCTCTCTTTGGCCTGGCTCATCCATTTGAGAGGGGAGTGGTCGGTCACCAGGCGGAACTTCCTCCCTAACAGATAGTAGCGGAGAGACTCGAGTGCCCATTTAATGGCCAGGCACTCCCGCTCCACTATACTGTACCTTGTTTCAGCTGGGGTGAGTTTGCGGCTCAGGAAAACAACAGGATGCTCCTCCCCGTTGACTTCCTGAGACAGTACAGCTCCGAGGCCTACTTCAGAAGCATCAGTCTGTACGACAAACTCCCTCCTGAAGTCAGGCGTCACCAGCACGGGTGACCCACACAAGGCCGACTTCAATGCGGAAAAAGCCTCTTCCGCCTGGTCATTCCAGTGAACCATCACCGATTTCCGTCCCTTCAAGAGCCCTGTCAATGGTGCCGCTAACGTAGCAAAGTGGGGAACAAACCTCATGTAATACCCCACCATCCCCAGGAACGACTTTATTTGCCTGGTGGTGACAGGTCGTGGCCAATTCCGGATTGCCTCAATCTTGCTCATCTGGGGTTTGATGACACCGCGCCCAATGACATACCCTAGGTATTTTGTCTCCTGCAATCCTACAGCACATTTTTATGGGTTAGCGGTTAACCCCGCCCTTCGGAGGGAATTCACTACGGCCTGTACTTTTGCCATTTTTCACAATGTCATCGAGGTAAGCTGAGGCGTACCGACGATGCGGACGAAGCACAATGTCCATTAACCGCTGGAATGTGGCGGGAGCACCATGCAGGCCAAAAGGTAACACCTTATACTGATATAACCCCTCAGGTGTGATAAAGGCTGTTTTCTCCTTGGCAGCCTCCGTTAAGGGCACTTGCCAGTACCCTTTTGTGAGGTCCAAGACAGAAAAATACCGCGCCTGCCCTAACCGCTCGATTAACTCATCCACCCGGGGCATGGGATACGCATCAAACTTAGAGACCTCATTTAATTTATGGAAATCATTACAGAACCGTAATGTCCCATCTGGCTTGGGTATCAGAACTATTGGGCTGGCCCACTCACTCTTAGATTCTTCAATAACATCCAGCTGCAGCATCCGCTGCACTTCCTCCGAGATGGCTTGTCGCTGAGCCTCGGGCACCCGGTACGGCTTTAACCGGACTTTCGCCTGGGGCTCTGTGACAATGTCATGGTAGATTATGGAAGTATGTCCTGGGAGGTCCGAGAATACATCTGTGTTCCGACTAACGAACTCCCTGGCCTCCTGAGCCTGCTTAGAGGAAAGGCTGTCAGCAATATGTACTGTGGCAGCCGCTTCACCAGCATCAGGCAGAGGGGCCGGAACCTCTTCCCCTAGACAAACCGTCCGCAGGCTGTTCTCAGTACAGGTCTCCCTATCCTTCCAGGGTTTTAGTAAATTGACATGGTAGACCTGCTCTGGCTTTCGGCGACCAGGCTGGCGTACCTTGTAATTTACATCGCTTACTTTCTCTAGAATCTCATAGGGTCCCTGCCACCTAGCCAGGAACTTACTGTCCACGGTCGGTACAAGAACCAAGACCCGATCTCCTGGGTTAAAGTTCCGCACCCGAGCCGCTCGGTTATAGACCCGACTCTGGGCCTGCTGAGCTGCCTCCATATGCTCCCTAACCAGTGGCAACACTGTTTCCATCCGTTCTTGCATGTTGGTGACATATTCAATGACACTTTTATGCGGAGTGGGCTGTTGCTCCCACGCCTCCTTGGCTATGTCCAACAGCCCCCGGGGATGTCTGCCATATAGAAGTTCAAAGGGCAAGAATCCAGTAGAGGCCTGGGGTACCTCTCACACTGCAAACATTAGATAGGGCAGAAGGAGGTCCCAGTCCCTCCCATCTTTGGATACCACTCTTTTCAGCATATTTTTTAACGTTTGGTTAAATCTCTCCACCAGACCGTCTGTTTGCGGATGGTAAACGGACGTCCATAACTGTTTTATGCGCAGCAATTTACACAGTTCCCTCATGACTTTCGACATGAAAGGTGTCCCCTGGTCCGTCAGAACCTCTTTAGGTATTCCTACTCGGGAAAACATCTCCATTAACTCTTTAGCTATAAGTTTGGCAGATGTATGACGCAATGGCACCGCCTCCGGGTACCGGGTGGCATAATCAAGCACAACTAGGATATGTTGGTGACCCCTAGTAGACTTAGGTATCGGTCCTACGAGGTCCATGGCGATTCTCTCAAAAGGTACCTCGATAATCGGGAGGGGTACTAGGGGACTGCGGAAGTGTGGCTGAGGGCTAGTAATCTGGCAAGTTGGGCAAGACTTACAAAACTCTTCTACCTCTCTAAATACACTGGGCCAGTAAAACCGCTGCAGAATACGGTCCTGGGTTTTCTGTAGCCCCAGGTGTCCCCCAAGAACATGTTGGTGAGCTAGGTCTAATATCAACTTACGATATGCCTGGGGCACCAGTAATTGTTCAACATTTTCACCCAGTAGTTGGGTAACCCGATACAACCTATCGTGGTGAACCACAAAACGCGGAAAAACCGTCTTGGCTCCGGGTTGTTGTGGTTCCCCATCAACCACTAACACATTCTCCCAGGCTCGGGACAGAGTCTGATCCCTGTGTTGTGCCGTGCCAAAATTGTCACCGGAGACATTCAGGTCTGCCAATTCAGGGCCCGGCGGCAAATCCTCCACCTCCCCAACCATCACATCCAGTGGGGTAGTCTCCCCTACTTCCACCGGCGTGGCGGTCACCCCTACCGCTGGCATTTCTGCCTCAGGCTCCCAGGGTTCTGGCCTCCCATCCGAGCAAGGCCAATCCTCTGGGGCTATTCCTGACTCTTGGGGAATGGTGGGTCTAACTGCTGGCCACAGGGCCGGAAACAACAGGAAATCTCTTCCTAGTATTAACTTATAGTGCAAGTTCGTGGCCATGGCCACCTCATGGATCCGCCTGCCGGCAACCGTGTTTAGCGTTACCAGAGCAGTGGGGTAATCCTTTAAGTCTCCAAGTATACATATCACGCCGATTTTTCGGCCAGTAAACTCAGCGGGTCGAACAAGGGCAGCCCTCACAAGGGTCACCAGACTCCCCGAGTCCAGCAGCGCCACCGCCGGAGTGACACCCACTTCCACTTGACACAAATGTTTGTAATCGAGAGTCTCTGGGGTGCCTGTCGCACACACCTTTCTGGCATACAGCGACTGTCGGAAACCAAAGTTTGTGTCCATGGGCTCAGCTAAATGGGGGCAGTCTGCCCTTACATGGCCAGTCTCATGACACCGCCAGCAGATTATCAGGGCCCAATCTGCAGTGGGCATATCCCGAGCAGTCCTTTTTGGCTCCAGCCGCCGGGACTGGGGTGGGGATTTTCTGGATTTTATAGACCCCCTCCCCAAAGTGTCCCCCTTTAAGCTCTTGGTAGCCTCATACCATTCTACCAGGTCCACCATCTGAAGGGCATTAGCTGGAGACACCTGGCCGACCCAGTGCTGGAGGGGGTGTGGCAAAGCCCTCCAGAACTTGTCAGCCACAATACGGTCCAGCATAGCAGTAGGACTCAGTACCTCAGGCTGCAGCCATTTTTGCAGTAGGTGCACCAAGTCATAATACTGGAATATCACTGGCTTGGCCGGGCTGAATTCCCACTGATGCACCCGCTGAGCCCGAACCAAAACATTCACCCCCAGTCGCGCCAGAATCTCACCCTTGACTTGGTTGTAGTCCGCCGCTTGCTCAGACGACAAATCAAAGTACACCTGTTGGGGTCCGGATGTTAGGAACGGAGCAATAACCTTAGCCCACTGGTCTCGGGGAAGACCCTCCCGCTCGGCCACTTTCTCGAAAACCGACAGGTAGGTCTCGATGTCATCTGTTGGATCCATTTTAGGGATCGCCGTGCGGACTGCTTTCCGGACATCATGGACCCCCTGAGATCCTCCTGACTTCTGTAACGCCATCACATGTTGTAGTAGCCACTGGTTCGTTTCTTGCTGTCGCTGATTAGCCTCTAGCAGTTGCCGGTTAGTCTCCTGCTGTTGCTGGTTAGCCTCCACGAGGGCTTTCACTACAGCCTCCATCTTGTCCTGTGACACTGGTTGCAACTTAGCTGGCTTTATCCAGGACATACAACAGAGCCCAGAAAAATGAAAAACAAAAAAAAATTCTGGTTTTGCGTAGGCCTTGCTGCGTTTGCCCGCATTCTCCACCAATTGTGGGGAATCGCTCTGGTAGGCAGGGTAAGCGGACGCAGAACAGAGGCACAAAAACAGTTCTTAATCCAACTGCAGTGTTTTATTCACACACGCAGGTATCACAGTACATCAAAAACAACTTCACCTGAGTTGAAAGTCCTGGTGCTAATTCACACCATGCTGCAGGTTCTGCATAAAGAGTCCATTTATAGGAACAAAATCCCCCTGTCCTCCCAGACAGGTATTCAGCCTTCATCCAGGCCCCAGCCTTCTTCCCTACTGCAGTTTGGCTGGCTTTTTTAAAGTAGTTTGGTGTCAGCAAAACCTGGACCGGCACTTACAATCCAGTCCGATGCTTGACTTCACCTGGCTGTTAATCAGCCCAGCAGCACATGCTGGGAGGAAAATACCTTCCCTCAAGCAACAGACCTTTCACTGTGTCACAATATATATATATATATATATATATATATATATATATATATATATATATATATATAGTACAGACCAAAAGTTTGGCCACACCTTCTCATTCAAAGAGTTTTCTGTATTTTCATGACTATGAAAATTGTAGATTCACACTGAAGGCATCAAAACTATGAATTAACACATGTGGAATTATATACTTAACAAAATGTGTGAAACTACTGAAAATATGTTTTATATTCTAGGTTCTTCAAAGTAGCCACCTTTTGCTTTGATTACTGCTTTGCACACTCTTGCAAAAGGTGGCTACTTTGAAGAAAAATGGCCGACTTCAAAATATATATATATACTTATATGTTATTAATTAATGTGATTAGTTTTACTCCAAAAATACAGTAACATTTTTGCGTACTGTTATTTAAGCCCATGAATCCATGCCCCTTACCACCAAGCCATGCCTACTTATAGGGTGAGGTATTAAAGGTCTCAACTCTAGTCCTCAGGGCCTACATAATAGTCAGGTTTTCAGGATTTCCTTAGTTCAGCAGTGTCAATGCATCAGGATTTACCACAGGTGGTCTAAAACACTTGATAAACGCATGCAAAGTGTGTATGCCAGTTTTTTTGTTCAAATTCGTCCAAAAAACTGGCACATTTGCAATAGTACTGTATTTTTCAGACTATAACATACACTGGACTATAAGACTCAATAAGACGCACCCCAGGTTTATATAACAGAAAATTAGAAAAAAAATATTTTTGACTTATTCAACCTTCTCTGGTGGTTTAATGAAGTGGAAGGTCCCTTCATCACACATTATACAATAGTTATAAAGACATGCACAGAGATATATATCAGCACAAATCAGAGCAACACTATCAATAGCATAGATAAAGGAGTGCCAGCAGTTAAGATGTATCCAAACATTAAAGAATAAATTAAAAAAAAAAAATGCCACATCCATATGGTAAAATAATGTATAGTCCTCACATTTTTTCACCATATGGATGTGCCGTATTTTATATATATATATATATATATATATATATATATATATATATACAAACCTACAAATACCATGGAATGAAGAATAAGAATGAAGAGCTACCCAGTGTATACCCCATAAGTGCCTAAGATATGATGAAAACCAGGAGAGGATTGCATTAACCCCTTTCCAGCTGACTTAGGTCATAAACAGCTGAAGGGGTAGGTCTGGAAGCTTTTAAACAAGATCAGAATCACAGCAATATCTGCTCTACATTGGGAGATGTAACTGTCAAAAATCAGGTTGGGATGGAGAGCAGGCGAAATCTGCTTTCACTTTTACCTGCTATCATTCCTGGCCTGATTTCTAATATTCTGATGCTGTTTTAAAGCTTATCCAAAGCTGCTCTGAGATATAAATAATTAAAGAAGACCTTCCCTTGCTGCCAGAGCTCTGCAGCCAGTGAGCGATCTCTTCTGAAAATGTCATGGTTGCCTAGGCACCACTGGCGCATTTCAGTCCAAGCAAGTTCTCAAGCACTGAAATAGTGCTGAAGGGCCCTGCTGATGAATAATACATGGGGCCAGTACATAAATATAGCGACTGCAGAAGATTTTTTCTTGCTAAATAAGTGTGTCTTATAGTCTGAAAAATATTGTAAATCTGGATGACAGTGCTTCAGCCATTTCATTAGTCTACATTCAGTTTAATGGAGAACATAGCATGCTTGTTGATCCTGCTCTACTAGTTCTCCTCCCTTACTTGGCTGTAATTAGTCATTCTGCTTCGCACAATGCCCATGCCCACCCATCAAACATTTAGATTGTGTCCTAAGGATTTCATATAAGATCACTTGACAGCCTTACATACCTAAAAAGAACCTTACCTTAGAATACAAATATGGAAGCAAATGGTGGATTTCCTTTTGTATAGTGTAGATTTCAGTGATGAGTTTATCATAAGACATCTGAAATCTCCAATAGTTTTTTGGCAATATATGTGATAATGGAGGTAATCAGTAAACATTGCTGAAGGTAATATACAGGAAATGAGTATCTGATGGCAAGCAAATTATCTTCCCATTTGCCGGTAGATGCAGTTATTCCTAGCTTTTGGCTAGACATCCATACCGTACTGACTGAAACAACAATGTGCATTTTCTCAAGTCATTTTCCATTTGACTTCTGCCAAAGGTGACAGTAGATCTTAACTTTGTCTATGAGTTATTTAGGGTTATGGGGGGAGATTTATCAAGTCTGACGCTTTCCATGCGGATCTAAATATCTCCTGCGCTCCTGGAGGATGCGCCCAATCATAAATTAGAATCATCCTCCTGCTGTCTGTGTGCCTAAACTGGAATTTCTGTCTTCATTTATGCCAAAAAGCTGTCATGAATGAAGATAAATATGACAGGCCCACAAGCCCTGTCCTCTTCCTGTCCTCATCATACACTTTTTTTTAGAACAGTGGTGAGGACGGTGTACAAGCATCACTTGCTACAAAATTTGGTCACAGCAATGTTTAAAAAATGCCACAAACATAGGAGATCATTTGTTATATCAGATATGTCAGTTTTGTGGCATAAAAAAGTCATGGCAATTGCAACATTTTTGTGCCATTTCGTGATCCTGCCCACTTTTTACAGTATGTTTAAGAGCTAACAGTGAGATCTGGATTATGGCTCATTTACTATGTGTGACTTTTGCAAAAGTCGCAAAAAAGTCGCCACTCACTACACAATCCCCCTGGTGTAAACCACATTATACTCACACCACATATATTATTAAAGTGCACCAATTTTTAACCCTTTCCCGACCACCATGCAGCTATATACACTCACCGGCCACTTTATTAGGTACACCATGCTAGTAACGGGTTGGACCCCCTTTTGCCTTCAGAACTGCCTCAATTCTTCGTGGCATAGATTCAACAAGGTGCTGGAAGCATTCCTCAGAGATTTTGGTCCATATTGACATGATGGCATCACACAGTTGCCGCAGATTTGTCGGCTGCACATCCATGATGCGAATCTCCCGTTCCACCACATCCCAAAGATGCTCTATTGGATTGAGATCTGGTGACTGTGGAGGCCATTTGAGTACAGTGAACTCATTGTCATGTTCAAGAAACCAGTCTGAGATGATTCCAGCTTTATGACATGGCGCATTATCCTGCTGAAAGTAGCCATCAGATGTTGGGTACATTGTGGTCATAAAGGGATGGACATGGTCAGCAACAATACTCAGGTAGGCTGTGGCGTTGCAACGATGCTCAATTGGTACCAAGGGGCCCAAAGAGTGCCAAGAAAATATTCCCCACACCATGACACCACCACCACCAGCTTGAACCGTTGATACAAGGCAGGATGGATCCATGCTTTCATGTTGTTGACGCCAAATTCTGACCCTACCATCCGAATGTCGCAGCAGAAATCGAGACTCATCAGACCAGGCAACGTTTTTCCAATCTTCTACTGTCCAATTTCGATGAGCTTGTGCAAATTGTAGCCTCAGTTTCCTGTTCTTAGCTGAAAGGAGTGGCACCCGGTGTGGTCTTCTGCTGCTGTAGCCCATCTGCCTCAAAGTTCGACGTACTGTGCGTTCAGAGATGCTCTTCTGCCTACCTTGGTTGTAACGGGTGGCAATTTGAGTCACTGTTGCCTTTCTATCAGCTCAAACCAGTCTGCCCATTCTCCTCTGACCTCTGGCATCAACAAGGCATTTCCGCCCACAGAACTGCCGCTCACTGGATGTTTTTTCTTTTTCGGACCATTCTCTGTAAACCCTAGAGATGGTTGTGCGTGAAAATCCCAGTAGATCAGCAGTTTCTGAAATACTCAGACCAGCCCTTCTGGCACCAACAACCATGCCACATTCAAAGGCACTCAAATCACCTTTCTTCCCCATACTGATGCTCGGTTTGAACTGCAGGAGATTGTCTTGACCATGTCTACATGCCTAAATGCACTGAGTTGCCGCCATGTGATTGGCTGATTAGAAATTAAGTGTTAACGAGCAGTTGGACAGGTGTACCTAATAAAGTGGCCGGTGAGTGTATGTCAGCGGTTGGGACTTTAAACATGGTGCCCGCTCTGTAGCGGAGCGGGTGCTTTAGCCTTGGAGTGCCTGCAGTTTCATAAACCAGGCACCCACGGCAAATGTGACTACTCAGCTACCTCCGGCGGGGATCGGGGGACCTGGAGTGTGTTACAATAACAGCATCACCTCTCTTCCTGTGTGACAGGAGGCTGCTGCTTAGTAATTTCTTTGGAGCCCCTGCCTGTAGCAGTCTACAATAAAATCAATCAAATGATTGCTTGTTATAGTTCCCTATGGGAACTATAAAAATCAGTGTAAAAATAAAAAAGTTTTTATAAATCAAAAGAAAATAAAAAATATGAAAATTCAAATAACCCCCATTTTGAAAAAATGGAAAAAAAATTATATAAAAAAATACACATCATAGGTATCCCAGAGTACGAAAATGCCCATACTGTTAAAATATAAAACATTGTATCCCATACGGAAAACGGTGAAATGTAGAAAAGCCAAAATAGCCAATTTGTCGTTTTTGGTGGCTTCTTATCCCACAAAAAAATTAAATAAAAAGATCAAAAAGTCATACACGCCCCAATATGGTATCACTGTAGAGATACAAGTAAAATTGTTCTAGAATGTGTTTTTTTTTTTCCAATTTGACCCCATTTAAATGCAACCGTCAATAGTGCCATTGGAAAGGACATCTTGTCCCGCAAAAAACAAGTCCTCATACAGCTATGTGAACAGAAAAATAAAAAGTCATGGCTTTGGAAGGGCTGGGAATAAAAAATGAAAAGAAGAAAACGTAAAATTGCTCGGTTATGAAAGGGTTAAATTTGATGCAGGCCCATAAAACATAGACAGACTTAAAACTGACATAAAAACAACCTTAACCCCTTTGCGCCCAGCGCCGTACATGTACGGCGCTGGGGCGATGCGGGCACATGGCGCCCGCTCGTGGGTGCGGCGGGCGTCATGGCTGGCAAGTCTCTGCTGTTTCTAACAGCAGAGACTTGCCGCTCCTTACCGCCATCGGCGGTGTCTTCCTGGTTGATTAGATGCCGTGATCACACGTGATCACGGCATCTAGTTGCGTTTCAACCCGGAAGCATTCGCTTCCGGGTGGTGTACAGACACCCCGTGTGGCCAATCGGGGTGTCTGTACACCATATGAAAACTGTAATCCTCGCTGGTGAGGATTACAGTTTTCAAAGTGCAATTCTTATTCTGGCCACGAGATGGCAGGCCAGGATAAGAAATGAGCAACTCATGGATTTCTGAGTCTATAAAATCCATAATTGCTCATAAAGAAAAAAAAAAAAGCCACAATATATAAGCCCATATTTGAGCTTTCTAATAGTAAAAAAAAATTAAAAAAAAATGTTAAAAAATATATAAAAAATAAAAAAGATGTAAAAGTTCAAATCACCCCCCTTTCCGTATAAGTAAAAAATAAATACCTAAATAACAATAAATATAGACATCATGGGTATCACCGTGACCGAAAACGCCCGTACTTTTAAAATATAAAAAAAAATTCCAATACGGCGAACTGTGTGGCGGAAAAAAGCGTCCAAATGGCGATTTGCCGTTTTTTGTCGCTTTTTTTTTCTAAAAAAAATTAAATAAAAAGTGATCAAAAAGTCATACACACCCCAGAATGGTATCAATAAAAACTTCAGATCGTCCCGCAAAAAATGAGACCCCATACAGCTCTGTACACATAAATACCAAAAAGTTATAGGGGTCAAGATTTGACAAGGAAAAAAAAAAAAAAAAGGGGCAACTTTCTAATTATTTTATCACTGTGAAAACGCAGGAAAAACTATACATATTAGGTATTTCCGGATTCGTACTGACCAGTAGAATGAAAGTAACGGATCAGTTTTAATGCACATCGAACGCTGTAAATAAGAAACCCGTAGAACTGTAGCGGAATAGCGTTTTCTTTGCAATTTCACCCGGTTTGGAATTTTTTTCCCGCTTCCCACTACACCGTATGCAATATTAAATGGTGGCGTTGGAAAGTACAACTTGTCCCGCAAAAAACAAGCCCTCATACAGCTATGTGAACAGAAAAATAAAAGAGTTATGGCTGTTTGAAGGCAGGGAGCGCAAAACGAAAATTCAGAACCGAAAAAAGCTCCGGGGGTGAAGGGGTTAAATGATAAATGACCCCCACAGTGTTTTGTGACTGTGTTTACACCATATAATGGCATATGAAGATGGTAAATCTCCACTTTAGCTTAAGGAGAAGAATAATATTGAGTGCAAGCAAGCCGTGTTCAGATAGATACTGTGTATTAGTGGAAAACAAGACTTTCAGGTAGCGGTTTTGCAAGCTTTACTGGTTCTGTAGATATCATCTATCACGGATCGAGCTAAGAAGTCCTGAAAGCAAACAATTAAATCCTGCTTAACCGGCCAATAAAAGTTACATTTAATATCATTATGTCTTGTTTTGTCTCTTGTTAAAATCAGAATGTCTTATTTCACCTGGAGTGTAGCAAGCATTCTAGCAAAAAGAAAGGTTGTACCATTATGGATCAGGATGTTATAGCATATCATAGTGTTATGTAATAGTGTGTCAGGACGTAATACTCCTTCAAGTCAGTGTGGAAGGTCAAGCTGTCATGGTCTTTCAACCTTTATCTCTAGACCGTTTCACATTTTGGAATGACACTTTTAGTCTTTGTTATTAATAAGAAACAAAGAACATGTAGATATCTCAGTACAGATTTCTTAGGTTACAGTAAATATTTTTTGGTCTGACATGTGGCTATGGATAAAAAGCATGCAAACAGCATAAACAAATAGAGAAATCTCAGGGACAGAGGGGGAACAGAGTAAAAATGATAAAATAAAAGTGAGGTGTGAGGTAGGATCCACAACAATATCATGAATATTTGTACATGAAACAAGACAGCAGTCAGTATTACACATTAGATTAAATCACTAGACTACTCTATATCTCTGATATAACACATTTTTACATGTGGCTACTCCGTCTGCAAACTATTTCAAGTTAGTCTGAGGAAACCATATGCCAATACATTTAGAGGGGGTTTTAAATGCCCAGAAGTACAGCTTCTCCAGCCTATGAATTTGGGCCACCTTTGCAGTTTAATTCAACACCCAGGGTGGGACCATGGACTTCCATGAGGCAGCCAACAGTAGTCAGTGATTTCAGAGTATACAGGGTATTGTTTGGAAGTAGAAATAGGAATGCATGCTTTGTCAATAATATCTGCTATCTCCAAAATACTCAAATGGACATTTATCAAGAATGGTGTTTCCCATGCCAAACCTGACCCCCTTTCGCTGGAGTGAAATGTGCAGATGCCTTTTAATAAATTAGGTATATCTCTGGCCTTTCTCCTCAAGTACCCTAAATCTACACCAGCTAGGGCTAGCATAGACTTGAAATATGACTAAAGCCAGTTCCTGGCTCAAGTTATTGTAAATCCATTGGGCCAAGGAAAGCACCTTCCCCCAAACTAAGCCGTGTCCCTTTAATCATCACTTCATAAAAGTGACAATAAACTCAAAAAGTCACAAATTATGGCACAAATATGCAATGTTCCACAATTTTGCAACTTTTTTTTAAACCAGAAGGGGTGCAGCATGTCACGTGAGGCAAACATAGGGTGGCTTCCAACATCAGACTAAGTAACACACCCCTTTTGTGCATTTCACCATACTTACAGTAAAGTTTTACGCAAAGTCCTCAGTGGGATGTGCTTTTCATATTACAGCTGGCCAGGATGTTTTCAAATGTATGTCCAGGGTGTGTAAGAGTTAACTCTCCTGAAGAAGTTTGCCATATAGCATGTAACACCCTTTCAGACAGCTTATCTCCACAGAGTTTCTACACGCACTTTCTCTTGACACTGGATTGCCTTTCAAGAATATATTTTAGTCTTTCCTCTTTGCTTCTCCCTGGCTGGTATTGTGATCCAGGGCTATGTTCAGCTGCATCTGCACTCTAGTGATAGTAACTAAGAACTTTTATCTACTTGTGCACTTCAAAATACAAGAAAAGCATTCATCACACAAAATCTCATTTTAATCCTTTTGCAGTGCACCACTATCCTAGTAGTGGGATGATGCACTGGAACCTCTCAGGAGCTTTGGACAAGATAAGGCTCTCCTGTCACATATACTGAACATAACTACTCTATAGGGCCTCCTTGACTATATTGTATATTTTAGAAAAGTGTCCTTTTGGCATACACTAACATACATATTTGTCCTTCCTTACCTTTCCTTTTGGCTTGTCATGTTCTGATATGTTTAATGAGAAAACGTAATTTTGCATGCAATATTGCGTCTACAGAAGAGAGAACCCAAACTGCAAAGTTCGGGTTTGTACTGAACTTTACGAGTTCAGGTAACCAGACCCAAACCTGGACTTTCTCACTAAAGTTCGGGTTTGGGTTTGGTGTGCGGGTGATTTTATTATTTTCCATTGTAACATGGTTATAATGGAAAATAATGTCATTCTTAAGACAGAATGCTAAATAAAATGGTCATTCAGGGGTTAAAAAAAAAAGTCACCTCATCCACTTGATCACGCAGCTGGTATCCTCTTCTTTCTTCCTTCTGCAGGACCTGTAGACAGTATTCTGTCTTAATAATGCTACTATTTTCTGTTGTACTTGTAACCATGTTTTAATGGAAAATAATAAAGTGAAGTTCGGGTCCCCATTTACTTTAATGGGGTCTGGGTTCAGGGTGAAGTTCTGGTCAAGTTCGGGTCCCGGTCCCGAACTTTGACATGAAGTTCGGCCGAACCCAGGTAACCCGAACTTCCAGGGATTCGCTCATCCCTAATTGCTTCACAAGGTGTCTATTATATATGTTTTTATGTGTTACAACCTAGTGGTTATGTTGTTAAATTCAACCTTTCAATTGTTTTGTTAGCATATCACTATATTGTATTGAAGGGAGCGTCCTTACCAAATTAGAGCTAATATAAGGGTAGACACATCTTGATATTGGTGAGACAAAACTTTTCTAAACTATAAACTAACTGTATCCAGATGGAATCTGTGGGCAATTTATGCCACTCTATGACTGTTCGGTTGAAGGTGTCCCAATATATACCTCAAAATACACTGTGAATGCAGTTGCAAGATTAGGAATCCTTACTGCAAACACTACAAGACAAATGTGAAGAAGGTGTTTAATCTGGCCTCGGTCTGATGTCTTCGAATCTGGAAAAAATGTAGTTGCAGTCATATGGGTAAAAAAAATAGGAAATTAAGTTATGTTTATTTTTCATTACTTATATAGCATTAACCATGTCAATGACGCTGTACAGAGATTGTCAACATTTACATTGGTCACTATACCCAATCGGGTTTACAGTCTAATTTCTCTATTTCCGTAGCAAGCACTCTAGAGTCAAATTTATAGGTAACCATGAACAGAACACTGTCGGAGTTCCAGCCAATTTAGAATTTTTCACACAGATATTTAATAAATATCTACGATATTTTACCCAGATTTCACAGTATGATATACATAGTAACATAGTTTGTAAGGCTGAAAAAAGACATCTGTCCATCCAATTCAGCCTGTTATCCTGCAAATTGATACAGAGGTCCAGAGAAGCCAATTTTCCTCATTTTAAGAGAAAAAATTGCTTTCTGACTCGAGTCAGGCAATAATCAGAATAACTCCCTAGATCAACGCCCCATCTCTAGTATCTATAACCTGTAATATTATTACACTCCAGAAATACATCCAGGCCCTTCTTGAACTCTTTTAGGGAACTTACCATCACCACCTCCTCAGGTAGAGAGTTCCATAGTCTCACTGCTCTTACAGTAAAGAATCCTCTTCTATGTTTGTGTACAAACCTTCTTTCCTCCAGATGCAGAGGATGTCCCCTCGTCACAGTGCTGGGGATAAATAGATCATGGGAGAACAATGCTATCAATACTAGCAAACTGCTGAAGAAGTAGACTAGATTTTTCATTCGGCATTTTGTACATTTGTCATGTTTCTGCTCCACTTAGTATACACTGAGCTGTTAGTTCCCAATTATCATAGCATATTATGATGTTCATGAACAGATTGTCCATGTTTTATTTGCAGTAAATCTAAGATTCAAAGTAGATTATGTATTTAGAGTTCTGTTTTTCAGAGACATAATTGCAGAACAGCAAGGTCAATAATTTTGGATACAAACCCCGCTGAAAGGGATCAACACACAATCATACAGTATTACAAGCTGTTGTTAGATAAAACCAAGTAATGAGAAACATCTGCAGCTTACATTCAGATGTTTCCTTCCACTTATTAAATGAAAGATTTCCATAAGTGATGAGGCTTAAGCAACTAGGAGAAAATATTTAGATCAAATTCTTACCTTTGTCTTAAGAGTTGATTTCTTTTCTCCTTATTTGGGTGGACTTTTCACTGGAGAGGACAGGGCTAAGTGGGAAATAAAATTTGTAGTAACAATGTCTGATGACTATCATACAGTTCTAACAACATGATAATGTTTACAATAGTTATAGGGTTGTCACATGAGATACATTCTACATTTTCCGAACCAGGACCTGGATCTGAATACTTTTGTAATTGCATGTAGTTAAAATTTTTGTATAGCCACTGAGCTATTCAATAAAACATATCTTTATAGAGCCACCTGCTGTTTGTAGTTTTCCTTATTTTTCTGTCCAATTTAGTAACATTGCTGAGGTGGATGCACATGCTCAGTTTCATTTTTTAACTGTCACTAGCTGTACATACTGTTAGAAGTTCTGACAATCACAGGAAGAGAGTTGTAGCAGAAAGAACACACACCCTGAGAAAGGACACTGCCCCTGAGAAAGGAAACACCCCCTAAGAAAGTATATACCCCCTGAGAAAAGACACAGCCCCTGAGCTGTCAACCTGCAATAGCAGAGTAATTGGAGCAATGAATGTGGAGATCGCTATCCATGTGTGGTACAGGGCTGGCTATGGCTTTGTTAGAAAGAGACTGTTGTATGTTGTGATGTCTGATTTTAATTTTTAAATTAATCATTAGACCCCTTGAAGTTTTATTGCAACTTCAATTTTACAGTGACTATTCCTCCAATTTTATCTGTATCTGGATTCATTTAAAAATAAAAATCAAATATTGCAATGAAAAGATGGTCTAAATCCCATTAATATGGGACCTGTTATGTGTCCTCTTAGTTCTATAGTTGTATTGTATATTTTTGATATTGATAATCTGCTCAAATTTAAATTTCCATAGAGACCAGTCTTTCAGATGAATCCATTTGGCATCTATCGGAATTATGAAAAGCTGTGATTTAAGTGTTGTCATATCTAAAGATAGATCATTGTTTTTATTGTTCTTCATACAATATTCTTTCCACTAATGGAATAAAAATGGAAAATGCTTGTATTGGAAGGAAAAACAGGAAAAAGGCTAAAACCATGATCTCATTAAACAAAGAATAGGTCAACTTCATTAACTGGATAACATGATTATAAAAAGAGGACAGTACACTGCTACAGATGCATCTGGATAGACTGGAGGCTTGGGCAGAGAAGTGGCAGATGAGGTTTAACACTGACAACTGTAAGGTTATGCATATGGGAAGGAATAATGCAAGTCACCAGTACATACTAAATGGTAAAATATTGGGTAACTCTGACATGGAAAAGGACCTAGGAATTTTGGTGAACAGCAAACTAAGCTGTAGAAGCCAGTGCCAGACAGCTGCTGCCAAGGCCAATAAGATAATGGATTGCATCAAAAGAGGCATAGATGCCCGTGATGAGAACATAGTCCTGCCACTTTACAAATCACTAGTCAGACCACACATGGAGTACTGTGTACAGTTCTGGGCTCCTGTGAACAAGGCAGACATAGCAGAGCTGGAGAGGGTTCAGAGGAGGGCAACTAAAGTAATAACTGGAATGGGTGGACTACAGTACCCATAAATATTATCAAAATTAGGGTTAAAAAAGCCGACTGAGGGGAGATCTAATAACTATGTATAAATATATCAGAGGTCAGTACAGAGATCTCTCCCATGATCTATTTATCCCCAGGACTGTGACTGTGACGAGGGGACATCCTCTGCGTCTGGAGGAAAGAAGGTTTGTACACAAACATAGAAGAGGATTCTTTACGGTAAGATCAGTGAGACTATGGAACTCTCTGCCTGAGGAGGTGGTGATGGTGAGTTCACTAAAAGAGTTCAAGAGAGGCCTGGATGTATTTTTGGAGGGTAATAATATTACAGGTTATAGTTACTAGAGAGGGGTCGTTGATCCAGGGAGTAATTCTGATTGCCTGATTGGAGTCGGGAAGGATTTTTTTCCCTAGAGTGGGGAAAATTGGCTTCTACCTCACAGGGGTTTTTTGCCTTCCTCTGGATCAACTTGTAGGAAAACAGGCCGAACTGGATGGACAGATGTCTTTTTTCGGCCTTATAAACTATGTTACTATGTTACTAGGTTAATTTACTGGAACTGAACCATAGCAACCAAAAAAATAATAGATTTTTCATATTTATCAGACAATGAGGAACTACAACCATGAAATAACCACTTTCCAATTAGGCAAAAGTAGCAGGGGTATATCTAGAGGCAAGAGGGGATTCCAGCACCAAACAAAATGGGCTCTGCCTCCTTGCAAAAGGTCACAACTCACCTCTCTTTTCTGAGATGGTACCAGAGTTTGTCACAATTGTTTCCTTCTTATTGTAAGAGGATAGAAGGCCAACTGAGATGGTAACAGTGGGTGGTTGATCCATGGGGAGCCATTTGCAAGCACCACATTGCCAATGGTTTGAGGGGAATCTCTTTGAATGTCCTGAAGTAAATGTCTATATAATATATTACTTCTGAGAGTCATCAGTGGAACAAAAGGTGGATTGTACCAATGGTGGTATCTACAGTAACATCCCCATCATGTAATTCCAAATCTAAAATTTGTACCAAAGAATTGAACATTTTTGTTTCAATTTTCTTGATAAACTCTTATATGTATTCAGGGAATGTAGATATAATGAAATATAAATGTTGATGAACACAAGCATCCATAGCAGCTAAGATGATCTACCCTATAGTAAATATCTCCATCACTGCAGTAAATGTACATGACATCTAACCTTATTCTGCTGCACATATATCCTGAAGTCAAGCTCAAACAAGAAAGAGTCATGGCTGCAATTTTTTTGTGAAATGAATTACAAGCTCTCCAGTGTCTGACCTTTCACCCCCAGTAACTCCCAATTCTATGCAGTATATTGACATGGTGACTTGCAAGATTTGAACTCCCAGGTCTTGGCATTTATAAAACATAGGATAGAAAATTCAGAAACATGGTACAAAGGCTAGGAAAACGTGATTAGAAATATTAGAATTGACTCTACCGTGCTGTAGACTTGTCCTTCTTTAGCTGCTAAATATTTAATTATGTTAAATATTTAATTAAAAATTAATTTAGATTTTTTTTTAATCAAAATTAATTTTCCCATTTCCAAGAAAATAATATTTAACTCCCTAGGACAATGCATTTACACAACTGCAGTTTACCAGGAAGGCCCTAGCACTGCTGTAACAGCATTTTAACATATGGTTTTGTTAATGAAGAATTTTCCTTGGGGCTCATAGAAAAAATGCAATATAATTTTCTGTATCCTGATGTTCCATCTTGTTATGTCTGAAAAACAAATGCTTTAAATCATCGTGTTTTTGTGCTATTTTTTCATGCCATGACTGACTGGCTAAAATATCATTGTGTTTTATAGCATCACAAGTAAAATACTATATAAAGCAATATTTATTTATTTATTTATTCATTTATTTTTAAAAACTTTTTGTTTATAGACTGTTCAGAAACAGTGAAGAGAAACTTTGTAGATACCGAAGCCTTTTAAAAAATGTGAAATATTACAGTATATTAATGCTAACATTTTCAGTAGACTGTGACACTGCAAAGACTGCAAACACATAGTTACATTAGTATTAGCTACTAGTGCAGAATATTACTTTATGTCCCTTCTTGCAGTACCCCCTTTAGTTTATTCTGCAGTTATTTAGTTCAGGTTGCCTAGCAACTACTGGAATTGCAGTCTGGGTGATCATCATTTCAGGTCATATAGCTGTTAAGTTATGTCTTTTCTATACTGTTACATTCATATAATTTTCATAATTATGTATCACCCAGGAAATATATTATGGCTGTATATTACCCGGAGAGAAAACATCAAACAGTGCATATGAATGAAAAAGGTCATACTTACTGATACAAGGGTTGATTAAAACACCACTTCCCAGCAGAATTCAGACAGGCCTTAAAGGGGTTTGTCCAAGTTATTTTTTTGTTCTTTGTGTGTTTCTAACTAGGCAAATTGTAATGTTTTTTCAATGAACTTATTTTAACTTCAATGGCCCCTTTCTCAGATTTCACTGAGGGTCACATGACCTGTGATGTCATCTTCTCTGCTGATGTTTCGTGCACAAGCAGATACGAGTCTGTACACGAGATGTCACTGTGCTGGTCACTCCCCCTACACTGCCGGCTGCTGCTGCTCTCTCCCTGGCTTCTTTCACATAAGATCTTAACCCTTTCAGCCAGCACAGACTCAGGGCTGAAGGCTGTACTCAGTAGCTGAAGGCAGTGAGGAGACAAATTGTAGGCACAGGAGCTGACAGACTAGAGAAGATCTATAGTATAGAGTATAGTGTATTGCACAAGAACAGGTATGGTATCAGCACTGTCATTTAGAGTTGATCTAATGTGCTCGTAACGAGCACTGTAGTGCTCGGATCCCCTGCGCTTGCATGCCCGCAGGTATCCGGATCCGTCCTCACCTGACTGTAAGTCAATGGGGGCGGATCCGTTTATTATGACACACTGACTTACAGTCAGGTGAGGAGGACGGATACGTTTGGTGTCACACACTAGTGTGTGATAACAAATGTATCCGTGCCCATTGACTTACAGGCAGGTGAGGACTGATCCAGATGCGTGCGCAGCGGAGCGCAGGGAATCTGAGCAGTACAGTGCTCGTTACGAGCACGTTTGATCATTGTACAGCCGGGACTTGTAGTCCTACACATACAACATGCTGCTAAGTATCCTAGCACACAGACATGTCACTCGGGGCAGCACTTGTATTCACTCTCTTTGTAGAGCAGGGGGAGGGGCAGAGATTGTTGTTATTGCACGTAAACAAAGGACCAGAAGAGAACCAGGGAAATGAGGAAACAAAGATTTTTTTTTTGCCTAAAACTTGCTTAAGTTATATATTGCTGCCCATCAGATTTACAGTGCTGTATATGTTTTTTCATAACTCGGACAACCCCATTAAAGTAATTGTCACCAAAACTTTTATCTACCACTTAAAACCAAATAGCGGCACATATCCTTTTTTTCTGATTACAGATTTTTTAATGCTATTTCCTGAACATTATTATGGGGGCGACCATCTTCTTAATATCATTTAGAAATAGAGATGAGTGAACATGCTCGTCCGAGCTTGATGCTCGTTCGAGCATTAGGGTATTCGCATATGCTCGCTACTCGGACGAGCATATCGCGATCCTCGAGGAAATGGCAACTTCCTCTTTCTGCATGTTAGCCACCTTTTTTAAGCCAATCAACAAGCAGGAGAGTCTTTGGTACCTCCTAGCATCACGTGGGGCCCCTAAAAGTCGATAGCAGGGAATGGATGGCCAGATCAGATGACCTGGGAATATAAGAATCTGGTCCCGCGCTGCTCGCGTCATACGCCGTCTGCATGAGATTAGGGATAGAGCTGCTGTCTGTCAGGGAGAGTGTTAGGGCCTGAATTTAGTTGTTGGTTAGGAAGGAATCACCCACAAAGAACCCAACAGCCCTACTAAGGGCTACAAGCACGTTTTTTTTTTTTGGTCTCCTCCTGGCTGCTGGCTGGGACTTGTAGTGCAGCTACCGCCATCTTGGCTGCACACTGTTGGGACGTGAAATTAGAATCTGGTTAGGCAGGAATCATCCACAAAGAACCCAACGCTCCTTCTAAGGGCTACAACAACATTTTTTTTGTCCTCCTCTGGGCTGCTGGCTGGGACTTGTAGTGCAGCTACCGCCATCTTGGCTGCACACTGTGCACTGGTGGCAGAAAGGGGACAGCACATGGTCCACACAGACCCCAATGAAATTGCCCAAAGTCCTCTCAGTACTCATTTTTGCTGCTGCTGTACCTTGGCTTGCTGGGATCTGTAGTGCAGTCTAGGGAATACGTTTTGTCACTCAGTTATATAAACTACAGTCCAGTGAACAATTGTGAGGTGTGCGATACACTAGCCGCAGTCTACAGAATACATTCTTTCACTAAATTATATAAACTACAGTCCAGTGAATAATTGTGAGGTGTGCTGTACAGCAGCATCAGTCTATAAAATACGTTTTTTTCACTCAATTATATAAACTACAGTCCAGTGAACAATTGTGAGGTGTGCGATACACTAGCCGCAATCTAGAGAATACGTTTTTTTCACTCAATTATATAAACTACAGTCCAGTGAACAATTGTGAGGTGTGCGATACACTAGCTGCAGTCTAGAGAATATGTTTTTTCACTCAATTATACAGTCCAGTGAAAAATGGAGTGCTTTGCGGTAAAATAGCCGCCATATAAAGACTATGTTTTTTTCTCAGTTGTATAATCTACAGTCCAGTGAACAATTGTGAGGTGTGCGATACACTTGCCGCAGTCTAGAGGATAATTTTTTTTCACTCAATTATATAAACTACAGTCCAGTGAACAATTGTGAGGTGTGCGGTCCACTAGCTGCAGTCTAGAGAATACGTTTTTTTCACTCACTTATATAAACTACAGTCCAGTGAACAATTGTGAGATGTGCGATACACTAGCCGCAGTCTAGAGATTTTTTTTCACTCAATTATATAAACTACAGTCCAGTGAACAATTGTGAGGTGTGCTATACACTAGCCGCAGTCTAGAGAATACGTTTTTATTCTCAGTTATATAAACTACAGTCCAGTGCAAAATTCAGTGGTTTGCGGTGCAATAGCTGGAGTCTAAAGACTACATTTTTTTGCCTCAGATAGTAATTCTACTGTCTACTGAATACGGTTTTGGCCTCAGAAATTAACTCGACAGTTTGGTGAATATACAAAATGTTGAACCCAAGGGCTAAGGGTCGAGAACGAGGCCGTGGTCCTGGGCAGGGTGACACTGTACATGCTGATGAGGGAGCAGTGGAATGCCGCAGAGTTTCGCTCCCTAGCTTCATCTCGCAACTTACTGGTTTACGTGGTACACCACTATTGAAACCACAACAGTACGAATAGGTGATGACTTGGATAGCGGACAATGCGTCCAGTAATTTATCCACCACCCAATCTTCCACGCAGTCCACCCATGCTAGCCAAGGGAGTAGACCTCTGTCTCCTCCAGCTCAACCTCCTTCCCCCCAGCCTGCCCCCCCACGGAAAGTATGGATTCAGATCAGGCATACTCACAGGAACTCTTTTCAGGACCCTACCCAGAGACACAAACCACTGCTCAACAGCAACCTGAGCAGTTGCTCGGTCCCGATGCCCAAAATTTAGAACTTTCACAGTCTGTGGGTGATGAGAGTGTGGACTTAGTGCAAGTAGTGCGTGAAGAGGTGTTGGATGATAATGATGATGATGAGACACGGTTGTCAGACAGTGACGTTGTTGTCAGGGCAGTAAGTCCGAGGGGGGAGAAGAGTGAGGAATCGGAGGAAAAGCTGGTGGATGATGAGGTGACTGACCCGAGCTGGGTTGGTAATCCAACTCAAGGCAGTGATTCTGAGGGGGAGGCAAGTGCAGTACCAGAACAGGTTGGAAGAGGCAGTGGGGTGGCCAGAGGGAGAAGCAGGGCCAGAGCAGGTAGATCAGCAACTGTTTCATGGAGTCAAGCTCCCGTGCCGAGGCCTAGATGTTCACAAGTCTGGAGGTTTTTTAAAGAAAGTGAGGATGACCGACGGACTGTGGTGTGCAACCTGTGCCACACCAGGATCAGCAGGGGAGCCACCACTACTAGCCTAACCACTACCAGCATGCGCAGGCATATGAGTGCTAAACACCCGACTCAGTGGAACCAAGGCCGTTCACCTCCTGCGGGTCACACCACTGCCCCTTACCCTGTATCACATGCTGGCATGGCGAGTCCACCCCCGTCCAGGACCCTTGCACAAGCGCTTCCCGCCCTACAACCACCCCTTCACCTCCACGATCCTCCACAACCTCCACCAGTGTGTCCCAGCGCAGCGTTCAGCTGTCTTTGCAGCAGACATTTGAGCGCAAGCGCAAATACAATTCCAGCCACCCACATGAACAAGCCCTAAACGTCCACATCTCCCAAATTGTTGAGCCTGGAGATGCTGCCCTATAGACTGGTAGAGACTGAGGCTTTCCGCAACCTGATGGCGGTGGCTGTCCCTCGGTACTTGGTCCCCAGCCGCCACTATTTTTCCCGATGTGCCGTCCCAGCCCTACACCAGCACGTGTCACAGAACATCATCCGTGCCCTGACCAACGCGGTTAGTGATGAGGTCCACCTAACCACGGACACGTGGACAAGTGCTGGCGGGCAGGGACACTATATCTCCCTGACGGCACATTGGGTTAACTTGGTAGAGGCTGGGATTGAGTCTGACCCTGGGGCCACTCATGTAATGCCCACACCGAGGATTGCGGGGCCTACCTCGGTCACGGTTTCTCAGACATATTATGCTTCTTCCTCCAACCCCTCCTCCTCCTCCTCCCCTTCGCACAGAAACGCTGAACCAACAGGCAATGTTTCTGAGGGCCAACTGGCGCTCTATAGAAACAATGTTTACGGAGGGCCACCTACAGGCCCTCTCTCCAATAATTTTTTTGTAGCGTCAAATACAGACACTCAAAAACAATTTTACATGAGGGAGTGTCTCCCCGTCTGCCATCATGTTCAGTCAGGCTGTCCGTAGGTACACCACCTCTGTCGTCCACAGAAGCGGCCACTATGAGGAAGGCCACGGCAAGAACATCCCCTTTTCAATTGAGAACAAGTGGAGACTTGTAGGAGGATGACACTTTTCTTCGGCAGTGGATTCACCTTCCCCTTTATCATTTCCATACAACAGTTGGTGAAAAAGTAATTGGCAATGATGAAGAAAATGTAACGGTGCAGTGGACCTTCTGTGAAGCAAACCTATATATTCCCACCATGCCAGCCATGGGTTGTACATAAACTAATAACAGGAAAAACAAAAAAAATATTTTACAGGAGGGTCAACTACAGACACTCCAAAACAATTTTTTAGGATGGTCAACTTCGGACACTTCTGACCAAGGCATTGGTGGTGTCACTGCCATGCTGTATCAGGCTAAATTTTTGGGTGCTTCACCTGCCACCTGAGTCTAACTTGGTCACTATGGGTTCACCGCCATGCTG
Organism: Rhinella marina; assembly: GCA_900303285.1. NCBI lineage: Eukaryota > Metazoa > Chordata > Amphibia > Anura > Bufonidae > Rhinella > Rhinella marina. The sequence continues at coordinate 78,928 of ONZH01017877.1, forward strand.
TGTCAGGCTACATTTTTGGGTGATTCACCTGCTACCTCAATCTAACTTGGTCACTTGTTGGTGTCACTATGCTGTCACCATGCTGTGTCAGGCTTATGCCTGCATCGTGGGGCGGGGGATAGCACAGCAGTGCCAGCATGAGCAGTGGTGTCACTTGCAGGCGGTGATGGACCTTCGTTGCACCTAGTTCGGTGCTTTCCTAACACGTGCCAGCACATGTGCCTTGCCCATCTTGGTCTGGGTCAGCACAATTGTCTTCAGGGTCACCACCAGGCTGTTGCCCAGAATTTGGCATAATGGTACGATTAGGCAGCCTCAGAGGCATCCATGCATGCTGCCCCTGCTGTTTCCTGTCCATTTCCATGGTGTTTCCATCATTTTCTGAGGTTTCCAGGTTTTCACGCAACCTTCCCTATGCAGAGCCCTGGTCCCCTGCAAAAAATGCTCAAGTGTCCCATTGACTTCAATGGGGTTCGTTATTCGAAACGAGCACCCGAGCATCAGGAAAAATTCGATTCGAATAACGAGCACTCAAGCATTTTAGTGCTCGCTCATCCCTATTTAGAAACCATTTAGAAAATTGCTTTGCAGCAGCCATAGACACAATGGTCAGGAGAGGACCTCATTGACTTCTATGGGAGAGTTTTCTGGGCATGCTCTGTGATCTGTATAGAGGTCATTGTACAAGAAATGAATAGGTAAGCTCTGACAATCATCAACCATTGTGAATGATAGTTGTCTTATCTAGTGGCGTAGCGTGGGTTGCCAGCACCCGGGGCAAGCCAAGTATTATGCCCTCCCCCCCAACATGTGACCACACCCCTTTTTACAAATAATGCATAAGATGTCAGTCCTACGTAACACCACAGATAACACAGTAATAACTCTCTGAGTACAAATAATGTAGTAGATGTTATCTGCAGTCCTATGCAACACCACAGATAACAGTGATCACTCTCTGAGTACAGATAATGTTGTAGACGTCACCTGGAGTCCTATGTAACACCACAGAGAATACAGTGCTAACTCCCTGAGTACAGATAATGTAGTAGATGTTATCTGCAGTCCTATGTAACACCACAGATAACACAGTAATAACTGAGTTCAGATAATGTAGTAGATGGTATCTGAAGTACTACGTAACACCACATATAACACAGTGATCACTCTCTGAGTACAGATAATGTAGTAGACGTCACCTGCCTGCAGTCCTATGTAACACCACAGATAACACAGTGATAACTCTCTGAGTACGGATAATGTAGTAGATGGGTGTGAAGCCCCAGAATTCAGAACACACACAGTGTGACCTAAAGTCTAGGGCCATGCTTCGGCAGTGTGGGCCAAATTCTATATCCACCTCCCCCCCCCAAAACAGATATGTGGATGGACATTATTATATACAGTAGAATACAACAGCACATACCTCTTACATCCTATGACATCTCTGTGATGTAGACTATTTCCTCAGCATCTTCATTCGGAGATAGGACCGCCATGATGCTTCTTTCAGCCGCGTCTCGTCTCTGCAGAGTTTCACAGAAAAATGTTTAGAATCATCCTCAGATAACAGACCTCCCCTCCCTCGTAGTGCCCATAAGTATAATGCCCTCTATATAATTATATATAATGGCCTCCTCTGTATTATAGCAATAATTATGCCCCCCTTCAGCCCCTCCAACATACTGTACAGTCCCATGTAAAATACATCACTCCCCGGCCTTCAGCCCCTCCAGCATACAATCCCATGTAAAATACATCACTGCCCCTGCCTTCAGCTCCTCCAGCATACAGTCCCATGTAAGATACATCACTCTCCTGCCTTCAGCCCTTCCAGCATACAGTCCCATGTAAAATACATTGCTACCCCTGCCTTCAGCCCCTCCGGTATACAGTCCCATGTAAAATTAATCACTCCCCGGTCTTCAGATCTTCCATCATACAATCCTATGTAAAATACATCACTGCCCCTGTCTTCAGCCCCTCCAGCATACAGTCCCATGTAAATACATCACTCTCCTGCCTTCAGCCCCTCTAGCATACAGTCACATGTAAACTGCATCACTCCCCCTGGCTTCAGCCCCTCCAGCATACAGTCCCATGTAAAATGCATCATTCCCACTGCCTTCAGCCCTTCCACCATACAGTCCCATGTAAAATACATCACTTCCCAGCCTTCAGCCCCTCTAGCATACAGTCCCATGTAAAATATATCACTCCCCATGCCTTCAGCTCCTCCAGCATACAGTCCCATGTAAAATGCATCACTCCCCTTGCCTTCAGCCCTTCTTGCAAACAGTCCCATGTAAAATAATATCACCTCACCTGCCTTTAGCTCCTCCAGCATACAGTCCCATGTAAAGAATATCACCCCCCTTTCAGACCACTGTAACATGCAGTCTCCAGTACAAGCATTATTCCTCCTCCCTTTAGCCCCTGCAAAAAGGCTTCCAAGTAAAAATAACAGTCATTCTTCTCCATATACTGACCTGCAGCTTCAGCTCCTCTCTCCAACATCCTGCTCTGTAGAACGTGCAGAAAATATTGAGGCTCCACCCCATGGATGACGAGACTCCACCCCTTGCCCTGACATCATACCTACTAGGAGCAACTACATTCTAGTCACTACAATCGCTCTACTGCCTCATAGGCTTCAGGCCACTAGCCTGAAGTCTATGAGGGAGAACAGAGGGGACGGGAGCCATAGGCTCTCATTCAAGTGCTTGCTGCCTGGAGCCCCCTGCAAGTTTGCGCCCGGGGCAATGACCCCCCTGCCCCCCCACGCTACACCATTGGTCTTATCTATACATAGAGGTGATATCATTATAGGGAGAATTAGGATGAAAGATAAGCAGGTAACATAAGGTAAAGTGATCTGTACAGACTAATAAGCGGTGCCTTTTATTAGGCTTAATGGCATGAAAACTGCAGGATTTTATGTTCATTTCTTTAAATTTAGATATTAACCCCTTCGCGCCCAGTGCCGTAATAGTACGGCGCTGGGCGTGTGTTTCAAGATGGCGCCCGCTCCTGCACGGAGTGGGCGTGATGGCCTTGGGTGACCTGCACACCCTACTAGCAGGCATCCACGGCTAACGTCCGCGACCAGCATTAATGCCGATCATGGACATTTAACTCCTCGGGTGCCGCGGCTCCCCCGTGTGGTGATCGGAGGAGCAGGAGCGTGCCTGCAGCAGCCCCTGTCATAGTCAATGACAGGAGGCTGCTGCATAGGCTTTCCTATGGAGCCCTTGCCTGTAATAGGGCTCCATAGGAAAGCATTGAAATCCTCAGACTCCAATGTAAGTGCATTGGAGTCTATGATATAAGCAATCAGATGATTGCTAGTTATAGTTCCCTATAGGAAATATAAAAAAGTGTAAAAAAAAAGCAAAAAAAAAAATGTAAAAGTTCAAATCACCCCTCTTTCCCAAAAATAAAAATAAAATGGCCGATTCACCATTTTTTGTCGTTTAAAACATTTTTTTAATAAAAAGCGATTAAAAAGTCATACACACCCCAGAATGGTATCAATAAAAAGTTCAGATCGCCCCGCAAAAAATAAGCCCCCATACAGCTCCGTACACAAAAATACCAAAAAGTTATAGGGGTCAAGAACTGGGGGGGGGGGAATGTCCAACTTTATAATTTTTTTTTTATCACTATCAAAATGCAAGAAAAACTATACATATTAGGTATCACCGGATTTGTACTGACCAGTAGAATGAAAGTAACTGGTCAATTTTAACGCACATCGAACGCCGTAAGTTAAAAACCCGTAAAACTGTGGCAGAATTGCGGGGTTTTTTTTGCAATTTCACCCAATTTGGAATTTTTTTCCCGCTTCCCATTATACCATATGCAATATTAAATGGTGGTGTTAAAAAGTACAACTTGTCCCGCAAAAAACAAGCCATCATACAGCTATGTGAACAGAAAAATAAAAACGTTATAGCTGTATCAAGGCAAGGAGCGCAAAACGAAAACGCAAAACCGAAAAAAACTCCGGGGCTCAAAGGGTTAAAGGGTTTGTGTCACTTCAGCAAAAAACATTTAGCATTTAGAGAAAGTTAATACAAGGCACTTACTAATATATTGTGATTATCCATATTATTTCCTTTGCTGGCTGGATTAATTTTTCCATCACATCATACACTGTTCGATTCCTTTGTTACGACCATCTTGCAGTCCAGAAGCGGTGGTAGTGCTTGCACACTATAGGAAAAAGTAAAAACCTACATGCGCTCCCTTGGTCCCAGCCACCAGAGAGGCCAGTGCTTTTTCCTATAGTGTGCAAGAACGACCACCACTGATGGATTGCCAGAAAGATTGTTTGTGAGAGAAAGAACTTACTTTGAAAGAACATTCCCAGAAAGATCTTCCGTCCATCGTCTGATTTCACTGAACACGTATGGTATAACCAATTAGGGGCGTAGCTAAAGACTCATGGGCCCTGGTGCAAGAGTTCAGCTTGGGCCCCCCTTCCCTTAGTGCTCTGTGTGTCTTCTTATGCGGCACAAGGGTCTTTGGGCCCCCTCAGGCTCCTGGGCCCGGTAGCGACTGCTACCTCTGCACCCCTATAGCTACGCCCCTGTAACCAGTTTAAACAAAGGTAACGGCCAAGATGAACTAAAATGTGTAAGGTCTTGTCTGCTTCTATCTAATCTATCTATCTTACTAGATTTTTTATCTTCTCAGAAGTGATGTTTTAAGAAACTAGTCAAATAATTCATTAGCCAGCAGTATCCTATCTAATCGCTGCTGAGGAACTTTTAGTGTATAAGTTTCTGCAGTAGAACTAAAAGTTACATTATTCTATTTTTTGTCCTCATTATTATATTTTCAACTTTCACCACTGTAGCACATTTGTATAAATCAGCAGGAAAGAAATAGCACTTATAAATACAGAGAGAGCTGACCAGATGGTCAAACAGTTGGGTCCAGAGCTGGCAGTTTGGATATATTCAGTTACAGCAGGGTTTATAACTTGATGCATATGTGAAAGATATACACAGAGCTGTAGCTAGGCATTTTTTCTCAGGGCAAAGATTCGGTTGTGTGTCCTCCCCCTCTCACAGACACACATATATACATACTTCTAGTACTCAACTAAGGCCCTCTACACATATCTTCTGTTATCCAGCTTAGTTCCCATTGACGTGAAGCAGAAAACATCTGAGGGGAACGGAGCCACAACAGGATCATGCATATACATCCGGTGCATCAGTTGTGGCCCTGGATGTCAAATAGCGCATGAGCATGCAGTGTTTTTCTGTCCGAGGCTATCAGTGTACAGACGCCGGATCTGTGCCCTCGCTTGCAGTACACATAGATCTGTTGTATCCGTCTCCAGTACAAAACAAACAGCCAGGCACAACTGATATACATTTGGGAACGTAGCCTAAATCACCCCATATATAAATAGTATCGCTATAGCGGACACATTGCTATACTCCTATATGCATGCACATGTATACACATTACAAACACATATACATACAATACACTTATAGGTACAAGTTACATACATGTATAGGAGCTGTGCTGATGATCTGATACTGATGGCCCATCCTTAGTATAAGCTGCCAATATTACAATCCTGGACAACCCCTTTAAAGGAAGCGTAACCTTTTTATTTTTTGGGGGGTTGTGCTGTTCCACCAAATTCTAATATAGCTATAAGATATTATGTAAAAAACAAATTAACCTGATTCATTAAGGATGAGGAGCTTGTAGGAAACAGGAGTAACGGCTGCTGAAAACATAGAAACATCATACTCCTAGTCATCATAGAACATAGAAAGTCATAGTCATTAGAAAATATTTAACATTAAGTCCGTACAAATGTAATTCGATTATTTAAAATAATTTAAAAAAGCATCGTAGGCTTTGTTTACATTTAGAGAACATATTTGATTTATAAGCAGGGAAAAGCTCTTGGCGTATGTGTCAAGTATTTCTGTTGGGCTCCATTGACCCAGTGGGGTATGTTATACCGTATTCTTCCATTGCCATAGCCCTTTCCTTTAGAAAACCGCATAACTGATGTCAATAAGCAGCAAGGAATACTTTGCTACATATAGACACATAATATACAGGTTTACAAGGAGATCATTAGTAGGCGATGCATACTGGACATGTCAATAAACTAGTATTTGGCTCATGAGTGCATGTTACATGTGTAGAGTATCAAAGTCTGCACCATTCTGCTTCTTACTCATAGTTTCTTTCTTTAAAGGACATTAAATTAGGACTTTGCTATGTGCACTTCAAATTAGGACTTCCTATAACATGTCTGATATTTACAGTTCTTGGCTATGTGCTCCCTACATCATCACCCTTTAAAAAACCATGCAATAATACAAATACAATTTATTCACCCCTTGTTATAGCTTTATGTAATTGTGCTTGTTGGCCTACTCTGTTAAGACCTAGCGGCTGCCTCCCACAACGTGTTTTTGTACTTTGTTATTTATAGTATTGATCGCCAAGGAGTCTGAGTGATTTTGTTTCCAGACAGTATAATCTGACAGTATATTTCAGATGCAAAGCACAAGTGGCTGATCTATTTCAACCCATATTGTATCCTCATCATTGAAATTGCAGCACCAAGAAGGAAAAAACATAAGGTTCTGCAAATCAAGGAAGTTGCAAGTTTTCCTAAGATCTTTAGATGATCACATTTTCAAGAACCTAGCTCCAATCTGTGAGATGTAGGAAGGGCATAAAAGAAAGACTGAAAGCAAAACCTTTTTTTAGCCACATGAAACCTTAAAAACCAGATCAAGTCATGTGGGATGACTGTGCAATGCTTCCTGTTCATCAATGTGACAGTTATCGCCACTTGTCACCAACTAAGAGGATCCCTGAGAAAGAATGAACTGAGACAGCTTGGTTTATCACTCCAGCAGATCTCCACATGCCTAGCTGAGATGTCAGCCCTGCATACTACATACTGAAATGACAGCAAGAAGTGTGCACTTAAGGATTCATTCTATACTGCATGTGAAATTGGACATTGCACCCCAAGTCTAGTGTGGCAATCAGTGTCTACACAAACCATCAGATGGTGTTTGAACAACACTGGGCTACGAGCCGCAGGTTCCATTGTTCCATTGACCTCTTGCCACTGCCCTCGACAGCTATCTGGGTGCATCGCGAAATGGCAATGGAGACTGGAATGGAAATCTATGCTCTTCATCAATGAGTCCTGCTTTTGTCTTAGATGTAATTATAGCCAGAGATTGGTTTGGAGATCACATGGGCAAAGTCATGAAGAGGTCTTCACAAGGGAACATCACACTCGTCCTACTTCCAGGATTATGGCATGAGTGGTATAATGTATGGCAGGTGGACTCCTCTAGTCTGCATTTCATATACACCAACATCTTAGTGTTCCATTGATTTGGTTGTGGAACCAGTGGTATGGCTATTTCCCAAAAGTGTCCCAGGAGTCATTGGTCAATAGGAAAATTTCAGGTGGCATATTGTTTATGCCACTGTGCATGTGCATTCAGAATATCAGAGCATTCCTCAGACAACCATTAATAACCTTACTTATAGCATACTATGGCATGTGTGTGTATTTCTGTGCATGCCACACATACTCAATACTGGACAAATTAAGATGTTTTTACTATTTTGTTTCCATTTTTATATTATTTGCATATCATTAACATGTCTATCAATCCTTCTTGGTGTTGTAATTTCAATGTTGAGGGGTGTATTACGATTAGTACAAATGGATGACTTTCCCCAGATACAGTTGACATCAAAAGATGATTTAATGGAATGAACTATACTGTGACCTCAAGTAATTGTAGTAGTAACAAAGACATATCCAATATTTATATGAGTTCCCCATAGCAACAGCTTGATGCAGCAGCAAGAGCAGCAAGACTGTGGTTTTATGTGTTCCTTACATCATTTGATGTTTTGGTTAATTTACTGTTTCTATACTTCAGTTTATATGAAGCCTAATCTGAGTTTTACCAAAGAAAAATGAACACCGTACAAAATTTCCACTTAACCCTTGAGTATTCTGTTTGATTCCTCTTGATGCAAACCCTTGTGTAGATATGGTCCTCACTATTGATGATGCCTTTACGCTAATTTACTGTGATTTGCCCAGGGGAGGGCAACAACATCTCTTCTCTCAAGGAGAAATCTTCTGACGCAGTGTGATGCAGTTTCCATTTTCCCACTAAATTGCTTGAGAGTCCAGCTCAACCACGCTTGCAGTGAGTCTTCCATATTGTAATTTAGTAGCGAACAGATGGTCATAAAACTTGTGATAACATCTGATGGATCTTACACGAATATACTGACTTCAAATATTTGTCTATTTAATTTGCTCGCCAATGATGTATTCTGCTTTCAGATTGTAGGCTGGTGGAAGAGTTGGGCAGATCATTGTTTGTGTTGTGTGAGAGCTGGAGAGACAGTGATCATAAGCACACAAAACAGAAGATAAACACTGCTTTTACACCAGGCACATTGTCTGTCATACAGGGCAAGGCTTTTATGGGATCTAGCAGTCATTGATACTCTAGCTCTGATTTTCAGATTGATGGCCGTTCCTCGGGATCAGTCATCAATATGAGATCGGCAAGGGTTCAACTCCAAACACCCTCGCAGATTAGCTTTTTGTAGAGGCCACTGAGCTGTATATGATGTCACAATTATTGGTCACATGGCCTATGTGCAACTCAGTCTCATTCAAATGAATTGAACTGAGTTGTAATACCAAGCACAGCCACTATCGAATAAACAGTGCTGTGGTTGGTAAGCTGTGAGGAGGCAATGGTGCTCAGTGGAGGTCCACTGTCCTCTGCTTCTTCATCAAACAACTGATTGGCGAGGGTGCTGGGAATCAGACCACTGCCAATCTCATGTTGATGAACTATCCTTAACTATTCTTACATTTACTGTATTAAATGGACAGCACTTTTAAATTTCAATGGATATGATGTAATGCTTTCATTGTCTTGTGGTGGAGCTGCGAGGAAAATGAACACTTGCTTCCCATATTTATTACGATCAGCTTATTTTCAAGATACCCTGCTATGGCCTGTGTCTTTATCCATATGCAAATAAGCAGGTAAGTGTACTTAGGATGGGGCCAAGTCACTCTGTCCACCCTTGAGACTCCTGCTTCCTCTGTCAGCTTCTCCTTCTCGACTGACAGGGCCAAGTTCCTTATATAGTCATTTTACCAGGCCCCATCAAGAAGGAGAGCAAGGGACCGGCAAAGGTAGCAGGAGAAGCAAAGGTGCACAGTGTGATTGGACCCACCCTTGTTGCACTTAACTGCTTAATTGCATATGGATTAAAAGTACCTTTTTACCAGAATGAAGCAGCAGATCATGGTAAAGGTATAATTACATTGAGGTAGCACTCAATGTCCTAGTGACAGGCTCAATTAAAGGGGTTGTCCAGGATTTTTTTAACCCCCCACACCCAACCCACAGGTACCTGTGAAGAGATCTATAGTTACCTGCCCCGCACTGTTACGTTATGGCTCAGTTGTTCCAGAGTTGTCTTTAATGGACCTCTTGTCCTCGCCTGTCATCTTTTGTCACTGTCATGTGTTCCACTGTAGGCAATGACTGGCTTCAAGATTGACAAGGCGGGATCAGGTAAGTATTGATCTCTATCTCTCTGGGGATAGGGTTTAAAAAAAACATCTGGACAACTCCTTTCAGCTCTGCATCTTTAAAAGTTCAAATTTACTGCTATTTAATTCCAATACATCTTCTCATTATTCAGTTCTCCTTCCACAAGCACCCTCCCAAAAAAGATAACAAATTGGATATGGACTACAAATTACTAACACGTTTGCAAGCCGTTATATTGTTTATAAGAGCTGAATACCATACTTGCTAGTTGTTTCATTGGTACCACTTTCCAAACTGGTTACAACTGGTACTCCCTTATTTGAAATTCAGAACCTTTCCGGTGTATACAACAGAAAGAATAAATTTAGTGTGTTTAGTGTTGTAACGGCTAGAAGATCGATGACGCACGGTTGAGTTGAAATATTAACGAAATTTCTGAAATTCGCAATATGTATCCGAATAGAGACCTTGCGAAATCTCCGCGCGACTATTCCGACCAGATAATCGAATTCCCTATTTTAAAGTCTGAATGAGGGAAAAATGCCTCCGCCCCCACTTCTGAGTAAAATCTCCAATTCCGCACCATTGCTAGGCTCACCGAAGTCCATCCCTGAACCTATCAGAATAAGATGCCAACACTGCCTGGAATTCGCAACATAGGACAGCTAGGGAACGCATGTCTGGGTGCACCTTATAAACTGCGCCGCCAAGTCGCACTCACCTATACGCCACTATCTACAGCCCTACTCAAGACAAATCACACTTCCAAAACACAATAGTAACCTCTTACCTGAGTAAAGAAGATTGCGAACAAGAAACCATTTCTTTCTCTACAGGCTTGCCATGGATCCCAGCAAGCGCCAAACAGACAAAAAAGTGAAGGAGTGAAATCTGCACCCCTTAAAATCACGTTGCTATTCGACAATCCACAGACTGGCATAGGCAGGGAAACAAATAGAAAACCCCACCCCAATTGTCTCATGTCGCTGTACTCGCTGTAATGAGTTTGAATCGTCGGAGCAACAAATGCTCTTATCCTATTTTAATATATGAGTGAAAAACAACCTCAACATCATACGACACATGCACGAAGCCTATAGATAATTGGCCCCAAACTTGTGGCCGCTTGAGATGTCACAAGTGACACTGACCACCTTGGCGCTCCAGTGTCATGCACCTCTATGCAGGTCAAAGTGCCAGTGGGAATGTGCAGAGCATGCCATAGACCTGACAAAAAGCAGGACAGCCAGCGTCCGTACAGGCTGGCCAGCAGCAGCTCATGGAACAAATTTTTTTGAGGTCACCACAAGGCGTGAGACGTCCCCTAAAAATTGTGTAGAGAGGCTAAAACGTGAGGTGTAGACCTCTAAGACATTTTTTGTAGGAGCCCCAGAGGTGGAGACACTCTTCCATCAAATAGATTAATTGTGGCAGCCCAAAAGAGGTAGGCACCTCCTAATAAAACATTATGTGTAGGCCGCACAGAAGTGAAACCCTAAAAACCATTCTTTGATAGAGGAGGCCCAAGAGGTGCTAGACTACTGTTAAACGCATTTCATTCCGTGGAGCCCAAGAGGTTCCTCGAGACCCCGTTCGTTTAAAAACTTATGTGTCGAGGACCCGAATAGTTGAAACATCTGTAAACGATAATTTTCTGTGCGCCGTAGGTCCCAAGCAGGTGACCGTGTTAAAAGATTTATGTGGCAGCCACAGATGAGAGAAACCTGCGTTCACACATCTTGTCTGGAGGCCAACAGAAGTTGAGACCTGTTTAACACATTTCTGTGGTATGCTACACAAAGAGCGAAGACCTGCTTAAACATTTCTTAGTGGATAGGCCCAAGAGGTGAGACTTATTAAAAATTCATTGATGAGGTCCCACAAGATGAGACCGTGTATTAAACATTTATGTTGGGACTGGCCAAGAGACGGTGAGAGCCTCTTAACATTTTGTGGAGCCCACAAGACGCTGATGAGAACCTGCTAAACATACTGTGGAGCCCAGAGGGTGTAGATCTGTGTATTACCACAAATAGTGGTGGGCGAACCCATCGCCAATGAGGCCGACACCTTACCTTATAACCAGTTTCTTGTCTGGCGGCGACCCAAGAGGGTGAGACCTCTTAAAATTTTGTGGAGGCCCAAGAGGTGAGACCTGTTAAAAATTTTGTAGGCCCAAGAGGTGAGACCTCGATAAAATTATGTGGAGGTGCCAAGAGTTGAAACCTCCGTTAAAAAAATTCAATGAGGAGCGACACCAACGAGGTGGAGGACTCTATATTAAACACTGCTGTGGGCCCCAGAGGCGTTTGGACAACTGATCTAAACCATTTTCGTGCTAGGACCCTAAGGTGTGAGAACCGGAATGAAAACTCATATTGTGAGTCTAGAACCCAAGAGTGCAGACCGGTTAAAGAATATTGAATAGAGGGAGGCTCCCAAGAGTGTGAGCGACCTCTTGAAATCTTTTGTGGCAGGCGCGAATGAGGTGAGCCATAACACTCTATATAAAATTTTGCCTATTTACGGTGATGACCAATTCTATCGCGGCACTCGGGGTTTCTAAGAGTGAGTAGCAGAAGAGAGGACGATCTGTCTCTTCGACTCAAGATCTCCGTTCCAGTTGGAGGAGGATAAATGCAGTCACCTTCATCTAACAATGGCAACTTCACTTTCTGTCCTCGCTTTGGCTGCTCTATCCACGGTTGGAGAAGCACGAAATGTTGCCTATGGCGTTCAATAATCCCCACTTCGCTGCTATTCATTCGTTGCAATATACAGGCGTCAGCCAATTCCCTAATCCATCGCAACTGTGTACGGTCGACCAGGTCGGCACAATTGGCACCAGCGCGCTTATGGCGGTTATAATCCCCCGCTGCGACTGAACACCCTTTCTTGATAGCACGCTGGCGGCAGGGCAGTAGGCAGTAAGCAACCCTCCTAAGCGCGCGTTTACTACAGGGCACTAACTTATCCCAGCCCACGTTTTCCAACTTGGAAAACCCAGCTAAGGCTTGTATGGACGGCTCCGTGAGGGATCGGCCTGCAGGACAGGACGGTACGGTCGCCATACTCGTCCCACTCCACCGCCAATCCATCCGCCATGTACCACCGAACACGAATACTTGTATTCTCCATTACTCGTCTCAGATAGCGTGACCACACGTTCCAGTGATGGCCACAAGTGCATAACGAAGGATCTGGGTGCCACTGAACCGTGTCCCACACCTTGGGTAGAGTGCCTCCCCTGGTGCTGTGCACTACCGGCTGCGTATGATGTTGTAGGACTATCTGGAGAGACCCCTCTCCTCTCTGCCCGCGACGATCTGCGTGGGTATCGGGAAAATCCTCACATCACTGTTTCTCTGCACGAGTCTCCTCCTGGTTCAATTCCAAAGGCAAAATCGGATTAGTCCTCGCCTCTACCGGATAATAAAAGAGGAGGACGTTATCGATGTATAACCGGGCGGTGCCCAAGAAGTGCGCGAAATGACCCGTAGTTCACAGTGTTTGACATTCGTCCCACTTATACCGGACAACATGTCGAGGATGCCACACGGAGAAAGATGCAGCCAGCAATAGAGAGCCGCCTTATGTCGTCGCGCTCCCAGACTCTGAATTAGGCATTGACCTCCACTGACTTAACCCCATACCCAGAAAGGATCACCTTGCCATCATTCCCATCTCTTCTCCCTCTTCCCGCCTCCGTCTTGGCCGAACACACTCACGTATCCGCGAACTCGAACACCCCAATTGGACGCCATCATCAGTGCTCTGACTTGCCTTACCCTCGGCCGCCGAAGCATATCCTAGACCTCCTCTTTCCACCAGTCCACCTCCACGTCGTCCTCGCTCCTCACACCATCCTCTAGCTCCTGCAATGCCACCGATGAAGCGATACGCAAAATGTTGGTCTGACTTGTTGTGCTAGCTCCGTATGCGTCTCCTTCCTAACCCCCGTCTCCATCTGCGTAGCAAATGCGCTTCTCCCTTTATGCGCCGCATGAGGATTCCTTTTCAAGACAGTCCTAGCGGAGCAAGATAGATGGTTACGTAACATCACTTATCAGCAGTCCATCGCTGGCTGACCTTCACATTTTGTGTTGGACTCTGCAATAGTATACGCCATCAGGTATACCATACACGCATATGTCGTTTGCCATCATCGATGAGGCCAGACTCAGCTGGTTGGCAAACCTTTGCATAGGAGCTGAGTTGGGACTATGCGCTCACGCCTGGATTCAAGTAATCTATGAATACTCGCAATCATAATTCTTCTCTGCTGCGTCACACCACCGCTGCCAACATTGAGATAGGTGGGCAAATTCCAGCGGCGGCACGTCGCTACAACAGCCAAATGTTACGGACAATCGGAGCTTGCTGGAGTTATTTTGAGAGCTGAGCAGCAAGGCTACAGCGTTTGACTTCAGCGAAGAGTGAACGCGCCACAAGCGCCGCACTATTTGCTCAACTCCAGATAGCTCCCGTACGACCAGTGTTGTAGAGTAAGTCTATTCTCAGATAATTTTTGGGACTACCAGATTTACAAACACGTTGGGCCAAGGCAATGGTACGTGATTGAAATCTCGCAAAGCCTCCAGAAGCCTCTGCAGCCATGAGGTTACCCGGCCGCTCTATATCGCACTGCACGCACCATGCGCCTCGGTCTCCTAGACTGCCGCGACACTAACCCCACGCAAGGCCGACCAGCGCACATTCCTTCCGTACTGACCTGCTCTGTCAAGATTGGCGTCCTCTCTCACCACCCTGAGGGCGCCTGCTTGCCTCCCTGTCCGCCCAAGCTTGATGAGTCTTCTAGCACGACCGCCTTGCTTAGACGTCCTCCCCACGCGCCAGTGCCTTGCAAACGCTTATCATCAGCTAGCGGCTGAGCGAGAGTTTAGAGGCGCACAGGTAGGCGAGGAGGAGGGAGGACTGAAGCCTACCGTGGCGCATCTTCATCTCTAGAAACCCGATTCGCGCGAGCATGCATCTTGGCGGGCTACCAACAGCCCTCACAACACTATCGTCTAGGGTATTAGGCCGTTCTCTGTATTTGCGTACCCCCGCCACACGCATTCCTACACCTACATATCTATCGCAACGGCGCAACCATGACGATTGAACTAGACTGTTGCCATGTCACGATGAGAGACCTCAGCCGTCCCGGCCCCGCAAAGCGCACCTTTGTTCCACGAGTCTGGGTCAGCGTCTACATGGTACCACTTGCCGCTGACTGCGTCTTAGACCTAAAGGGCCTCCGAGCCTGTAGAGTTACGCCGCACACACAGTCGTGCTGGTGCAAGGGCAGGTCGACGCACTCGGGAGAAAATTATTGGCAGGGCTGGTACAGAGCCTGCCACATAATAGCGTAGGTGCCGCAGCCGCCATCAGGACGCGGCGCAAAGCGCCTGCGTCCTCCACAAGCCTCAAACAGGCAACTATCTCCAGAGGCATGCATTTGGCAGATTTGTGCACGTTTTCATAAGGCTTTGGCTTAGGGCAGCAGCGTTGACTCGAAATGGCTCGCGTACTTCGCCGCCTTGCGGCGATTGAATCGAACTGCGCTGCGAGTTCAAATGGTCAGTTGTGGCTACGAAAGCAGTGTAAGAGGTGCAGCGTCGAAGAGAGCTGCTGTCAACACATGGATCCTCTGTGGTAAGCGCCTGAGCTGATACGCCGTGAGAATGGCCCCAAAGTAAGCCGAGGCCAGACGGCAGCATGTGCGAGGGTGTCTCCCTCGCTGGTAGTACTCGCGCGGATCTGCAGTGGTGCCCAAGCTCACAACAACAAAGGGATAAGCACTGAGGAGTGCCAGTCGGCAGTCAGAGACATCACCAATCCGGTGTACTGGCCGCACAGTTATGAGATATATTGCGTTTGCTGCTTCCTCACCACGCTCAGCCCAAGTCCTCTTGACTTCCAAATGACGCCGCGCAGACCTGAGGCTGGTCATAGATTGCTCTTCTACAGGAGCCCACCTACTCCAGCGTTTGCATCCAGTTGCAGATGTCGTGCAGCAACCCTGTCAGGCTCTCAGTTTGTCGAATCCAGCCGCAAAACATTACAAACATACTCCTACACCAACAGAAGTACGAGTCGCGCCTCGCATGGGGAGCTTTCGCGATGATGAGGCAAAGCCGCATAACGCTGCCAGCTCCTTGGCGGAACTCAAAGCTGTCTGACCCACTTCAGGCGCTCGTGCTGGTCTGTGCCAACTCAACCTCACTTTGGTCCTGGACTGTTCCCCTAGCCTCACTGGCACTTTTCCGCTCTGCTCTGTGGATCAATCTCTATCTGCTCTATTGGAAATACCCTCTGCTTGTGGCAACATCGCTACTGCGGCCTTCCTGGACATCCGCCCTCCCTCGCCTCTTGCCTGCCTTTTTCGTGCCTGCGCAGCAGCCAACACCTCCTCCATATCTCTGCTTTCCCCGCTGTACACATCACCCGTGCCAAAGTGCGGGGATCACGACGTCAGACATTTTCGCTCACTCACACTACCATGCCCTGCACCTTCCCACTCTCTCGCTATCCTCCTCTCCTGTCCACCTGAGAGGACAGTCCCACACTCACGCCCTCCCTTATGAATGGCCTAACCTAGACCAGTCTCTCAAATCATCATCACTCGTTATCTCATGATAACAAGATGCCCTGGTTCAGGCGCCACTATACAATGCAGCCATAGCGATGGCTGGAAAAACCTCAAGGGGTACTGTTGGTGCCCACTCCACTCTACAAAACACAACGTTCCTCTGCTCTGAGTCTCCGGGACTTCTTCCGGCACACAGTACTGAAAAAAGCAGACCCGAAAAGAAGCTCTCCCTGGACAGCGGCACAAGACGTGCGGCGGAGAATGACTCTCGTGGCCACGTTGTGGGGATAAGGGCACGGCAGCTCATGTATAGTGAGAACTCGTGTGGAATGACTGGCCTGTCGTGTGGACACTGTGTCGCGAGAGCAGCTACCTCCGCGCCATCATCCAATTATGCCACGCACTTGTTCCAACCCTCTCAGGCCCTCCAACAGCCGGTTGTAACCCGACCCCCTGACTTAACTGGTCATCCACTAAAGGCAGGATCTACGTGGATGATACGGGATCCTGGCACTGACCCCTCTACCAGCTACGCATTGCCTAGCGCCCACTGGCGCCTTCACAACACCATCCCCAACAAGCACGCTCCGCTGCCCCCGTCCTCGCTCCACCTCCTATTCCACGTCTAGCACCCGGCCGCCATTTTTTCTTTTCTATTCTCTTTAAACAATATTTATGCTCTCACTAGCCACTTGTGATGTAACAACTTAGTTTACGCACGCGAGGCTTCATAGCGCACGCAGTACAGTCTGCAATATGAACGCAAGCTCTCTATATATTGGCTATCATATACTGACTGATATAATACAGGATACACCAGCACCGTGTTACCTTAAAGTGATTAGACGGTGAGTGTTGTTATGCAACACCAGATTATAGATGAGATACTTGACTTTGGCAGATCTGAGAACGCGCACAGATACCAGTTAGGCCAGTCCCTCAATCAAGGCCTAGTATCATTTGTATTACTTCATAAGTGACCACAGCTCTCGAGTCCGACTATCGTGTAACTAAGACTACTCACAAGTACGCTCTGCTGTGATGAACACCATTATATGAGAAAGCGACATTTGCACAAGAGAACACGCACACAGTTAACATGGCCCACTTATAGCAATCACGTATTTATCATTGCGTATTTTTTCAAGGTACCGCACAGCCTGAATAAGCTTACATCCCATCCGCCCAGCTTCACCAGTACACTACAGTGACTCGAGACGGTTAAGTTTCATGAAAACAACCAGTTTATGAGAAATCTTACTCATTGCAGAGAACACACACCAGCTACAGTGCCGAGTATATAAGGCACATAATATATTGTATTTCTCAACGGTACACCTAGCCGCTACTCACGCTCACTGTAGCTAAAGATGATCAGGACGGGGATGGCGAGTATTCCCACGTTTGTGATCCTCATAGAGAACAACCAGCATGAGAAAAGTACTTTTGACCAAAGAGAAACGACCTACCAGTACACATTGTACCATGTCTACATAAGCCTACTACGTATCTCATCTGTCTTTTATTTCTATTATATTTTACAAGTACACAGCCGTGAGTATCGGGTTTGCACTTACGAAGTGATCAGACCGTGTTGGTAAATGCAACCACCAGTTATGAGAAAAGCTACTTTGCAAACTGACGAACAGCACAGCCTACAGTCTTCCCAGTTATAAGGTAACCTTATTATTGTACTAGTTCAGCAAGTTTAACACAAGGCCGCGATTTACTCAAGCTGCATCAGATGTGCGTTTATGAACCTGCCACGAACAGATAACTGCACAGAGCAACGCACAACTCCACACGTTCGGCCAGTAACGCGCCTATACCGTATTTATTCGTATTTGATTCACAACGCGTACAACGAGCCGAAGGTCCCCTGATACTCGAATATACGTAATCAGACGACTATGTGTGGTATTGCAACACCCTACGTATGCGAGAAATTACTTACTGCAACACGAGACAGAGACGCTACAGTATCAGTTCCGACCAAGAATATATAAGGCCTTCATTATGATTGCTTTCATCTTATCAAAGTACGCACGAGGTCAGGCTACCATGTTCTGACCAGCAATGTGAATCGACCACCGGCTGTTAATGCATACACCGATTGTCTAATGAGAAAATACTTTGCAATACCGAGAACGCACAGTCACAGTGTGGCTTCTATTATTAGGCCCCAGTGACTATATATTGTATTTTTCAAGGTACACAAAGCCGATCCATCTTACTATATGGGATCAGTACGGAGACAGAGTACATTATTACGTACTAGACCTACCGCCAACTCTAACTACTTACGTCCTATCCATGATCGTTGCTTGTTATGAACACAACATGTTATGAGAAATTCAGCTGTTTTGCAAAGACGAAGATTTACGCACAGTACTATTCGCCATTATAAGACGTGATAATATTTCGTATTATTACATAGGTACCACGAAGGCCTGTTGTACCTAAGGTGATCAG
Source organism: Rhinella marina (assembly GCA_900303285.1). Taxonomy (NCBI): domain Eukaryota; kingdom Metazoa; phylum Chordata; class Amphibia; order Anura; family Bufonidae; genus Rhinella; species Rhinella marina. The sequence continues at coordinate 97,612 of ONZH01017877.1, forward strand.
ACCAGGTGTGTTGTTCGCAATGGGAACACACAGTTATCATGAGAAAATGATTTGCTCACCAATACATGAGAACGTGCCCACACGTATCACACGACTGGTCCAGTATTAAAGCGGACCTATATATTGTATTTTCAACCGGTTACACAGCGCGACCTGCTGTACATCTAAGTTGATTCAGCACGGTACAACCAATAATCCTGGTGTTATATGCAACCAACAGCTTACTACCGAGTAACATGTGACCACTTTGCAAAGAGGACACCATCACAGTACAGTGGCCAAGCTTATATAAGGCCGCCAGTATATATAATTGATCATTTTTGATCAAGGTACACACATGCCCGCTCTTGTAGCTAAAGTGAATCTACGACGGCTGTGTATGAACTCAAACACGCTGAGTTCATGAGCAAATAAACTGTTGTGCAAGAGACACCGCAGCCAGCTACAGTCAGTATACTAAGGCCTTATATATTGTATTTTTCAAGGTACACAGCCGTGTACTAAGTGATCAGACGGTGTGTATGAACAACAGTTATGAGAAATTACTTTGCAAGAGAACGCACAGTACAGTTGCCAGTTATAAGGCCTATATATATTGTATTTTTCAAGGTACACACAGCCGTGTACTAAGTGATCAGACGGTGTGTATGAACACCAGTTATGAGAAATTACTTTGCAAGAGAACGCACAGTACAGTTGCCAGTTAAGGCCTATATATTGTATTTTTCAAGGTACACAGCCGTGTACTAAGTGATCAGACGGTGTGTATGAACAACCAGTTATGAGAAATTACTTTGCAAGAGAACGCACAGTACAGTTGCCAGTTATAAAGGCCTATATATTGTATTTTTCAAGGTACACAGCCGTGTACTGTAAGTGATCAGACGGTGTGTATGAACACCAGTTATGAGAAATTACTTTGCAAGAGAACGCACAGTACAGTTGCCAGTTATAAGGCCTATATATTGTATTTTTCAAGGTACACAGCAGTAGTGCCAAATATAGTTTGGTATGTAGCAGAGCACCTAATACACCACTAATGCCTCTCTCTGTCCCTACTCCAGCAGCTATCCCTGAATACAGCAGCCGTTCTCTGTAAAGTCTATATTGTAGTAAGCTATCACTGAAGTCCACTGTAGTAGCCCTGATAAGGCTTTTAATCACGCTCCTGCCTGTCCAACAGCTAAAATCTGTCTCTCTCCTTCTCCAGCCTCTCTGTCCCTGACTAAGTTCACGCAGCATATGCGTACGAGCAGGAAGAGCTGAGTTTTTAATATTCGAGGTCACATGGTTTTTCCAGCCAATGCATGTAGACGCCGTTTTCGCGCTGCCAGCGTGCTCAGCGTGCCTGTCATACCCCCCCTGCATGGTGATTGGTGGAAAAAGAGCGCCAGGGAAGGTGGAGGGGAAACGAATTCTAGGTGCGCCATCGCCGTTATACTCGAATTAAATCGAGTACGCCGAATATCGTAGTATTCGATCGAATACCAGCTCGATCGAACACTACTCGCTCATCTCTAATTGTAGGGTGTACATGATTTAAAAATAGCTTAGTATAAAGCACAGCCAAGAGGAACACTGAGTTTTTGAATGAATTAAGAAAAAATGTTCTATAAAAAGTCCAGACAAAGCAAGATCACATCTGTTCTCATCTAAGGGTAATGATTCCAATTTGAAAAACTATTGGCAAAATATGTTATCTTCGAAAGTATGTGACGTCATGTGCTCGGAGCCTGTTCTGTAGTACCTTGGAAGTAGCTCATTTTATTTAGATCTTTCCTGAGGCATATTATGATTTAAGCCTCATATTCACTTCTTGAGGGTCCTTCTAGAGAGATAATCTTCATTTCATTTATCTGCTCTCTCCGCTGCCTAATCTTACACAACGCTACTTCTTCTTACTCCACAGGACACGATTTTTCATTAGATGTTTAAAGAGAACACACAATGCTATGTTTGCATTCTGTGCTAAGCCATTTGTTATATCTTGTTCTACCTGTGCATGCTATCTTACAGTCCATGTTACCCGGAACAAGGGCCACTAGGTAAGGTGATAAATGATCGAGACAGTATAACAGTATTCTACCATCAATCACGAGCCTCCAGACTTTATTCAGCAACAGTTGAGGACATGACATGTGTTCAACCATTGGAGTCCGAGAACAAGCTCGGTCCAGAAATGAAACATACCCAGCCTAAAGCGTTGAATTGCTGGACTTCTTGGGAAGAAAGTGATTCAGTTCACCAGTGGTTTTTACTATGTTTTAATGCACTTTCTTTAGTCGTAACTATTTCCTCTAGACACCCGGTTTAGAAAACTAATAAGCGCCAGAACCCAGATACACTGGTGCATATGAGGGCGAGAAAAGGAGAAAACCTAACCCCGGTCTATAAAACATTCTTAACTTGCTACGAGCGCAGTATCCCTCGTAGCCACCAGCAGCTGAGCAACGGGCATGACTGCTGTGCGTGATCTAGATCTGACTCAGGGCAATCAATCGAGCAGCATCATAGCATAGCTGCAGACACACAAGGTGCACAATACTACAAGCATCGGCCGATCTCACACTCCGTCACGCCACACGATGATAGGAACATCACTGTCCTCTTCCAACAGGATGCACCTCCAAGCAAGAATGCAAATATCACTACGCTCAACGGGGTGTAACGCTGTCGGCCAAGGATGGAGGACATGACAGACCAGGCCACGATCGCAAATGATGCTAAACGGTCACTTCATCAAGAGCCACCGTCTAGTTGCACGCTTCACCTCGACCATCGCCTGCATATCGGCACAGAACGATAAGCATCACAGCGGCTGGGTGCTGAATCGTAAGAACAGCCAGACTACATAGCGACAATATCACTGGGCCGAAGCAGAGCCTGCGACCACCGCAATTTAATGAGGATCTAACAGGCAACACAGATCATCCTCGATTGACCTTAACCCATCCTCACGCACACTCACCTGCACGTTTACGCTTAGACGTCTCGGGTCCCATGCACAAGCTCGATGTCGTTGCGGCACGCCAATGGAGGCGAGCTCGCGTGAGCAGCTGCCAGCTTCTAAGCGTGCTGCCCAGCACGACCGCAAGACTCATTCTCGTCTAATGCACAGTCTGAGGCCAGACTGCGGGTAAGTCACACATCTGCGCTCATCACCGCCTTTGTAAATATCGAAACCAGAGTGAAATCGCAGCGTAGGGTCACCGTCGTGCTTTCTCATCCAGAACAGCAGACGATACCTTTCATCTCGGGCCCGCTGAACTCACTAGAAGCAACGAGCTATCCGCAGACGATCTCAGACCATACACTAGCCATAAAGGCTCTCATCTGAACACTCGGAACAGAACGACCTCCACACGTGCGTCACGGCACTAGTCATGAACGACATCGAGGAACTACTCATTCATATCTAGCATTACATACGGCACTAGTCTATCGCACCCGGGTCTATACAAATGTCTGATGCCTGATCACTACTCACCGACTGTTCATACGCTCGAGCCAAGACGAGTACCATGTGATCGCGAATCAAGTTAAGCGGGTCATGTCTAGACGGCCGGAACAGCAACCAGATTTACCTACGCCCCACCCGTGACAGTTATGCTCTTTCATTTTTCCGTCACGAGGCACACCCCCCGAGCTACAGGTAAACAGACACACCGCCACGTAACGCGACGACAATTCCGGAAGCCACCAGCGATCGCATAACGAACAAGACTATCCAAGATTCGTCCTACAAGCAGAATACTCATACCACCAGTACTTGGCGTGCCAACGAAACACGCAAGCGTCCGTCCCCGAAGAAGCGCTGCTGACCTCCTGGCAATCTCAGCACTATACACAGTACGACCCCAACCTACGGCGCCCCGTGCGCCAGTACCGACGCCCACGACTCCGTCACGTGCTACGCAGACAGGCCCATTCGACAATTATCACTACACAATCGCACAATCTCTGCGCACTAGAGACACTCATAACACTGGGATCAGCCAGGGCCACCTATACAAGCCTCAATGCGGTTCCAACAGGCAAGCTTAGACCATATCCACACAGGTCGAATCTGTCCAACACAGGAAGGATGCCTCTCAGCCAAATCGAATATCAGTTGCGTATCTAATACACCTGCCGGTACTCGCGGCTGACTGGAATCGCGACCGACCAGTCGGAGTCATTCGGTCTAGAGACTGCGAGCCGACAGCGCCGCCGCCAGATACACGCGCACTGTACGCCGTTCGACTCCACAGGGCCGCATACTACTCGCACACGTATATAACACTGGGGTCCCGTGCCGCGCCAAAAATCACCGGTCACTAGCCGAACAGAGCAGGGCTGCGCAAACACTCGTCGCAACATCCCTCCCTGAATGCGGGCCAAGCCAGTGATGCAACTGACCATTATAACAACTTGCGTGAAACAAAACTAATATATATACACATAATAGAGCACTCCTACGCAAGATACACGCCACTCTCGCTGGAACAACTAACAGTCTTCCGCACAATAGCCGCCGTCACCGACGCTACACGACGATTACGAGCAAATACGCACCCAGTTCATCGCCAGATCTCAGTCGCAGCCGAACATGACGCATGCTTGACGGACAGATACAACAACCCAATCGCAAGCGCCTGCTGAACCACTCATTCCCACGCTCCCTCGATATAAGCATGGAAATCCACGCAACAAGATCGCCTCAGTGCTTCTGAGCTACGGCAAGCTTTCTCATTACTCGGTCAACCTAATCACATAGAGCTGACATACACTGCTACTCCTGGACGCTGGGAGTCGCCTGATGGGGTACTATATGTTCATGGTCTCCGCGAGAGCACGCCCATTACGCCCATACACGTATCATGCATATGCGCGCAGACCGAACACTGGTACATTACACACCAAATTCGAGCCTCACTCTCTGACCACGTACGCCCATCAACACTCTCCTACATATCGTGATCATGAATTGTACTCTATCTGTCCCCGAACTTCATCGGTGGCGCCCAGACACTACTACCCGGTCCGAATGCGACACAACTGCCGCTTCAGCCACCCGATGGTCACGTCGGTACCACAATGTGATCCTTCCACGCGTCATCAACCGAACGATGTCTCAACGCACGGCAGAATAATCGACAGACTCAGCCCGGACTGCATGCGAACGGGCACAGGCAATCAGCACGATGCTACGCACTTATGTGTAAACAGAGCCTCAGACACACCACGCTCATAGCGTGCGTCGCAATACTCTGTCCGTCCTTGGACTAACAATCATAGACTCAAGGCTAGCACGCACAACGCACACATCCATCGGCCGACCTGCGAAACTGAGAAACACCCGCATCAGAAGCATGATAGCTACCAGAAGCGCTCACTTCCAGTACCGAGTATCCGCTCATCCTGATGCCAAATATCAGCACGCGACATCCGCGCAGTAGCACCTATGTGACATCTTCCACACCGACGGCAACCCACGACCGCAACAACAGTATGAAGCCACATGATAGGATCCCTAACGAAACTAGTGAGAGAACTCCTCACCGTTGGACACTAGCCCCGACCGAACCTCTACTACGCGAGCTCAGAGAATAGTCAAACGTGACACGGAACCTACCCTCGGCGTTCATACGCCGCTCATCTAAGGACACACAGCAAGCGACCTCTCTTGACTCCTCGCAAACGACAGGCAGTCCGACGTCCAACTGAAAATCGACTCCGCCACTACGACGCGAACAACCGCTTAAGGGTGTACACCGACGGCTGTAGAATAACAAATAGAATAGCGTCATATATCAGTCTAACTGAAGAAAGTCGCAAGCCTGACAACACAGACGAAGATCTGCAATACGACCTCTCATACACCGACGGCCCTCGTAATTCATCTCACTCGGCACTTCAGATCCGATTAGCATGCCCACGCCTCTCTACCGTTTCTGACGACTGCCTCAGTCGATAACTCGCTGAGACTGGTACTGCAGACGATACGCCGAAAAGATACAGGGCTCCGCGTAAAAAAGCCGTCACCACGCTGAACTCATACAGACTAGACGCGCGACGTCACACTTAGCCTACACGCCCCTAGTGACCAACCGATATTCGGACACTACGCCAACATTAACTCTGAACTATCCGAGTCCCTCATCCCTAGTCACACTTCCCTAAACACAAACTCAACTCACCATCGTCCGGTGCACCATACTGGTCCCGGCGGACTCCGTATGTTGGGCTGACTCGGTTAGCTACACCAGACATACTTTTGACTTCGCCTTCGGCGTCAATACACGTCATCACCGCTCTATTCCAAGACACACGCCATCCCAAATCAGGCTGAACCCTACACCCTGTGGCAATTCTGACTACTCTAGCCTCCACCATTAATCTGTCAATAAAGCGACGCGTAACGGAGGCGTCGCTGCGACACCTCGAGCGCTCCGACCATCTCAGGTAGCGTGCAGGGACATACGAACCCGCCGCTAACGAAGAGCGTAGACACTGATCGCTCTCACTAGAGGCATGGATAGCTAGGTACCCATCATGCCTTGATACACAGCACATTATCCACGGAACGTGACAATACATACACAGAGCGTCACTAGTTCGGCCCGAACGCCCATCGCATGCGTGCAGGGATCTACGACCATCTCAGCTCGAGTGGGAGACATCTTCTACCGCGCACGCCTGCGACAGCAGGCTGGATTAGAACAGCGTCCTAACATGGCCGATGCCTCCCGGCGACTGACCATACCAACATCCGCATCATGCGCTCTCTTTCTCAGTGCTCGCGCTTCTTAATTGGACCACACTGGTCGCAGGGGCGCCAGCGAAATAACGTTACGTAGCCCAGCGTCAGCCGCGGTCATTCGCAACCCGAATGCATCTCGCTACCCTAGACCGATCCAGCGACGACCAACGATCCAATGCCGGTGCATCTCAACATTAGCACATCTATACTTAGCGGAACAACACGAGGTACGAGCTACTCAGCCATTGCACGCTTGGAGTATCACAGAACCACGCCATCGAATGAGAACTCCGCCGGCAGCTGCATTAACAACTACCTACAGACCTCACACGACCACCAGCGCGCGCCATCCCTTCTGCCAAACAGAGTATAGCGGCAGAGACAGGTTCTACTACGCACATCGAGATCCAAGAAGGCGTGGCATCCGACGCGAGACGCTATCTGCATGCGCTAACACACAACCGCTATCCGCTCTCTTCGCAGCCAAAAACCGCCAGCGTATACTCCCACAACAGTGTGTACAACGTCTCACAAACCTTGCCTGTACGGATAACCACACCCACCAGCTGACTGGCCGTCCGACTGGCCTACCAGATACACTACAGAACCGCGCGGACACACACTAAGCGCGATCTGTCTAGCCTCGTGACGCACGGACTAAGAAAGCCACACACCAGATCACTCAAAGCTAACCCAGCTCACTTTATGGTCTGGAGAATCTTTCGCCAGTAATACACGACAATTTACGTACCTGGCTCCAGACCCGTCACTAGTACTCGACATGACGAGAATCAGATATCATAGCGGCCAGGCACTAACTCTCTGTAAGCGCACGGTGCCCGAATATAGGGCGCTCAGCGACCCTCGGCAGCCCCGGTGTTGCCACTCCGGTATCACATGATTCATAGTGATTCGTGCCGGTCCGACACAGCGGTCGGCGTCACAATCCTAACTCTTGACGATCCACTCACCACGATCCAGACCCGCGCATATGTAAGAGATCGCGCGGATATGGCGGCAGCGCGCTTTCGAATGCCCTACACACACTGTCGTCCCGGCCGACACGGGGAAGCCACACGCAAACAGAGACTATAGCTCACAACGTCATCATCAGCTCCGCGATCCGAAGACTACTTATACGTCTCTACTACATACAATTACCCGAACAACCTCCGCCCTGCCTGAGAGTAGCAACTAGCAACGGCAACAGATCACACATGTAACGAGATCTAACTCAGTCAAATGATATTAGAACTAATGATCTTATACGATCACTTAGCTAGACTCTAAGAAAAAGTAACACGATTTTCTAAACGCTAACAGCTCTAGTTCAACCCACACTATAAAACAGCAGCAAATGATACTGCATTCGATCCTATTAAGTACCCTGGCTTCGCACGCACACAGCCACCTTACTCGTCAGCTGACTCTCGTAACAACGAGAACACGTAGTACCAGCCTACACGACACCAAGTAGCGCGCCGTAAATATTAAACAGCCAGTAGGACCGACCAGCATCACACACTCCGAAGAAGACAATTCACCCATACATGCAACGTAGACTACGTACAACATAAGCAGCTGATCATATTAGACTCGGCGCGATCAATAATACACCATCGCGTATGGCACTAATTATCACCTAACACTCGTAGCTCTAGATGACTAAGCGACTCCCTGCATAGCTGGACATGCACACCTCGCGTCATCTATAGCCTCGTCTAACGTCCCCCTAATTAATCATGACATAACGCTGGCATAACAACACGAACCTTCCACAAGCAGAACTGTAACTTACTATAGATATCTGATTTACGCACTTCACTGCAGTCGTCCTCGCTGCATCACATCAAACAGCCCTCGCTACTCAATAATGACAAATTTGAGCACGTCCTATACTGGATCTGGAAAATCGTATAGCACGCTCGCTCGACACGAATCGCGCCTATCAGCGGTAATACTAAACCGTAGAAACGCGCACGTCCAAATAAGTTCTCGGTCGCAGACTGTTGAATAGCACCCAGATATCCTGTTTGCATGTTCGCGTCGGACTCGGACTGCTAACAACAGAGTTTCTCATACAACACAATGAATCCTCATATCGTAACAAAATACTCACTCAAACGAGAAAAGGTAGCACCCATACCGATATCGAGATATTGAGCCCCCTATTGCTTACTCATATGTAATATGCAACTTCTTTTGAAGCGCCATTTGTTTATGAACCCCACAACGCGGAAATAGAGTAAATACTACCCTGGTCTTCTGCTTCATGCGCTACATTCCAGTGCAACAACTACGTAAGCATGACTAGCGCCCCAGCAAATTTGATGTAACAGCGGTAACCCCCCCTATTACTCGTGGACTTGGCGGCGCTTGGCCTTTCTATCTGCTGAGTCTGCTTTACAGCATGTACTATTCAGCCTGACTAACTTAGCTTCTATTCTATATGCTATCTAACGGGGCTCTTGTCCTACTTATGGAGAACACTAGACAAGAGCGTCGCGAGCAGAGGCCGCCGAGTCATGTGCGACTGCTGACTCATCTCGCTTACGATCTATGCTGCTGAGCACGATCGATCAGTCGCAATGCACTTACGCGGGATTACGTTCTACTGTTCAATTTTGCAGGGGCTGCTACCTCCGCAACAACAGCCTGTGCCTCTGAGGGAGCTCCTCCAGGAAGTGTGTCATGTGAACAGGTTTAGAAACTAAATGACAAACAGCCAGTAACATTCACCTGATAGAAATACTTCATCGTGTTGGTTAAATTGTACTGCTGTACTTTGGACTTTTTCGATACTTAGGGTGGCCAACCCCTTTAACTACGTATTATCTTTAATTACTTTATTCTATTTACGCATGCAAAAATGAGCTACTAGCAGCAGACCTTGTTCCTCATTTAACCATTGACCACCTCGATCGACTGGGCGCTTCCGGAAAACTCTGTGAAGTGCGCAGCGAAGCGAGAAACACAGAGCGAACTGCCATCTCTTGCCTTACCACGACGAACTATGTTTTGCTTTTTAATATCAAATCGACAATTATTATCTGATCGATCATTCAACATGCTACTGTAGGGTTCATGTGACATTCACTTAAAGCACGACACAGCATCTGAGCGCTGTACTTCGTTTTCTAGCAATCTGCGAGAATTGGGTGTGTTCTCTTACTACGATGAATACCAGACATTCTTATTCTCTATCACGGCTGTCCACAGGCACAGGCTCACTTTTCCTTCTACCTGCTCTTGCTCCCGATACTGAATCCGTGTCGAAACGTGAACGTGGGCCGTCCGCGAACCATCTCCCACCAAATTTGAGCCTGCACCTAACTAGGGGCTTATGCGTCGCCGGATCGTTGATCACCTGTCATATCAAACGGCAACGGACCACGACTTATCTTGGCTGCAGCCACAGTGAGGGGGTCTCCGATTGCCGCACGGGCACCTCAAGTCAATCTGAAAAAGATCATCTCCTCTACTAGAAACAATGTTGTTCACTCAGAGTATATACTGTTGTGCACTCCCAGTTCATATTCGCAACGAGAACAACTAGGACTCTATAGGGTCGGATTTCAACTCTAGGGCGCCCCGCCATGTGTCCGCAGCGCGATAATGCGTCACATCCGAAGTCTCTGACTGCGAAGGGATCGACAACAACGTTCCGTAGCGAGTGCGGCCCACCACTCAACTCTACTTAGCGAGTCAATCAGATCCGCTCCAGTTAAACGCAGGTACCAATCCCAAAAATACCGGTGCGTGTCTGAACGCTAGCCGCGGCCTAAAAGTCGCTTATAGGATGCGTACACTGCGAAAGATGCTTCAACTAAGAAAGTAAAGCATCAAGCAACGCATTTAATGCATGGCATAAGAGACGCGCCTATGCACTTTCAATCGCATGCACGAATCCCCAGCTGCGGCGCCGCACGTTTCTCCAGCAAGCAACCATATCAACCGATCTGGCATAGCACACTATATTCCCATGCTTGCCATCTCGACACTTGGACTAAATAATAGGTGACTAAAACGTTATCATCTAGGCTGAATATATTTGCGGTCCTTTATCTCTATCTTATACGCAGAGTCATTAGCATCTTATGGTTTGTTCGGCCACATCGTCTGCACATATTTCCTGAAATGTATATATGCTCTGATCGGTAATATAATGTAGGGCACAAGTGTGTAAAGTTGTTTAAGCTGATAGTCTTCACTATTAAAAGAGGGCCTTAGCACAAGCATCCGTTTTATCCTTTCGGGGGCCGCAATTGTCACTTATTGTTGAACCCCTCGTAATTCACCAAGATCCGCTGTAAAAGCCCTTAAATGGCCAGTCGACTATTTGTGATCTTAGGTGCAACGTGCGTTCAAAACTTGTTAAATTTTTGCACTTTTATTACACTGACACAGCGGGACTCTCTTAACTATAATTTTTTAGTGTTTATTAGCGGGAAGTACATTTTTATGTTTCCAAAACCTATAGCTCATTATATACCAATTGAGAACCCTCGGAGGTTGTTTTCGAGTTTCTCGCGTTTTACGTTTTCGCGCATCCTTGCCTGATATACCAGCCATAATCTTTTTATTTTCCCTGTCGGCATAGCTGCGTACTTATTGATGGCTCTGGTTTTTATTTCACAGTGACAAAAGTTCTGTTAATTCCTAACAGCCAGCCCACTTAACACTCATGCAATGGAGTACATGTCTCAGTAAGATGGGACAGCTGGTGACAAGCAGATGAAAATTATACCAAATCTCCGAGGGTGAAATTGCAAAAAAAAAACGCAATTCCACCAACAGTTTATACAGGTTTTATTTTACGGCGTTATATTGTGCGGTTAAAAACTGACCAGTCTTACTTTCTATTTCTACTGGTGCCAGATACAAATCCGTGGCAATAGCGCAAATTATGTATAGTTTTTGCTCTTTGCATTTCGCATTATACAAGCTGGACATTTTCCAGTTCTTGACCCACCTATAACTTTTTTCGAGTAGTAAGATTTTTGTGTACGGACGCTGGGACGCGCTACAGCAGCGTACTACACACATATCCAGCACGTATGCACTCAAATCTGAAGCCACCGTTCGCGCGGAATTCGTAAGCTCACTAACACCATGCAACTAACTATAAGTCAACAACGTAAGGAGCTATAGAAACCAATCTCATCTCATGCGGCACAGCAACAGCGAGACACCATTTTCTTGCGGCTGCTATCTTAGAACACACTTATCTCTATGTCCATCATACCATTTGGAGTGCTCGTCTTGAAAGATCAGGAACCTCTCTGAATCGCCTCTTTTTAGCATGTTAATTTTTATTTCTTAAAGACAGACAAGAAAATGAGTCATTCTGGCTCATTATGACGCTTATTTTCCAGTTTCGCTCTTATTTATGTTCTTAGACTAACCGTTTCTTCCATCTGGGCGTTTTTTGCCAAACCACCATGCGAACCCATCCGTACAGTGTATTTTTTCTGCGTCGAAAAATAACTTCCATTTTTCATCTTTCTCGGCGAAGACATGGTTGACGATATCTCTACGATCGGTAATTTGAAATTTTAACTTGTGTTTTTTTAAACTTTATTCATATTATTTTTATTACACCTTTTTATAGCTTCAGTATGGGAATCATATCTAAGCAATCATCTGATTGTCTTATACTCATAGGATCTATACAATATGTGCACCTTAACAATTCTGGAAGGTCAAATCTGTATCGACGAGAGCGAATCCATGCAATAGTACTGCTTTCCCTATATGGAGCCTTAACTATCACAGGACAAGTGGCCTCCCACTGTACGGAAAGCTATCTGCCGAGCAGCTCACTCCACCTCTGCACGCTCGCTGCTCGCTTTCGATCCACCACCAACGAGTGCAGCCACGAGTCAAGCAATCACGGAGAGTCCTTTAAAGTGTCCATGCACGCACAAAATTCCCACGCAGCCGAGACACACATTCAAGCTCTGTGTAGCTTCGTCGTGTGTCTTGAGTCACTGACTAGTCTATAGGTGCCGTGTGTCGCCAGCGCACTGCAGCGGGCCCATCTACGCCTGTACTCTGTACATGCAGGAGCGCTGTTGTACCATCTTTGAGATCACAGCCGCGCCCAGCAGAATGTATATATAACATTAGAGTTCCCTATTACTGCGTGATTAGAGACATCGTATCACTTGAGATCTTATATTGAAGCTAAATATGCTCGAAGTTTCACAGTCATACTACAAATGGGCGATGCATGATACATTGTCTACATGGTTTGTGTGCCTGGCTCATTCTGGCGTTGTGCGGGCTTTGATTCTTTTATCTATCAATATCTTCATTTATATCTTATATTCTTTTTTTGACTTTTTTTAAAGAGCTATATGTATTCTGGCTATAAACAGCACCTCGTTGGGGACACAGTGCCTTCTCTTGATTTTGCAAACAATTACCCTTCTAGTTTTTCTCCTTTACTATTAGTATTTATGTCTATTTGTTGTCATTTTTATTTATATATTATTTATTTTTTTTCATTAGCTTAGTCATCTTTAATTATTTATATTTTTAAAAGATTATATTTACTTTTGCCACATTACAATACTGTCCCCCACATTAGGTCTTAAAAGACCCGTTATGGCACAGTCGATAACATTTTTACTCTTCTCTGCAACTCTTACGTGTTGTGCCTGGACATATACTTGTATCATACCTTGTACTCTGTTATTTACTTTGTTTGTTGCCAAAACTGCTCGTGTTTTCTACTCTAATAAAATATTAGTTCTCTCTAAGTAGCACCATCAGTTCATGCCACTAACGACTGAGTCCGCGACTCAACCTGAGATACCACTGTGGAGAACACAATCTGACCTTCTACTTGATTGTCTTATTATATTTGTCGCACCTCACATCTAGCACTTGTCAAATGCATCACGACTCTATAATATATTCACATCCTAACCTATTCTTATCAAATTAATATAGCTTAGCTGTCGCGCGCCCAATAATTTGTACCCACAACAAAAGCGATAAATCACCTCACTCAAAAAGACCCTCTCTCGGACACCAGCGACCGCTTATGAAATCATTATCACATACTTTTCCACATAGCTTAGAACTGGAGCCATCCCAACAGGACGCCCCAGTTCCTACCACAGGGAACACATCAGGCATACTAAGCACGCTTATTGCTACCAAGGGCAGGAGCGCCTCTGATCACTCCTGCCTGACCCCTGCGACACTCCCGCCATCATAACTAATTGGTGAGTACTGACAGCTGCCAATTATGTGCGCGCACCACTCAAGCATCTACTCGAGCGAAGATAGAAGCGCAGAACGCTACACATGATAATATCCATTCACTACTGCCTTCTCTTTGCTCCCCTGTCTGCTGCCGCGGATGTACTCGCGATTGTGTGGCGCTCCGGGAAGAAACACAGCTCGATCACGACGATCAGTTGCTGTCCTCGATAGATGATCTGAACCCCATCGCCAGAATATACAGGCGAGGGTCCGCAAAATCAGAGGCTCTTCGAGCCATGGGCCCGCGCGAGACATCGTTGGGCGCGAGTTGGTGCAACACCTCTATTAAAGTATTACTGTGTGGCTTGCCATGCAATTCGAGCAAAGTATTGTGCAATAGATGTATTCGAGGCGACTATGACTCCTTGTTCTGTCGACGGAATGGTCGCCACAAGATCTTATCAAAATGCACAGACCATAAAAGCTGGATTGATTATATCCCTGTATCTCGAATCCGATGATAGCATCACTAAACAAGTCTGGCCACCTTGTGAACTTCACAAACCTCATGCACTTTATTGTGAACAATAATACACATGTTTGCAGTCCATTACTAATATCCAATGCTTTCCCCAAAACAGTAAGTTTCTTACTCGTAATCGTAGCGAGCACCTCTTAGCAATATAGATCAGATAGATAGAAATGAGTAAAGATAGATAATAATAGATACGAATTAGATAGATAGCATTACACTAGCTGTAGGACTAACCAAATACGTATCTACCTTCCAATACCTCAAACGTTTCACTTGCCAATTCTTCTCCCATTCTTGTCTTCACTAATATCAGAGCTACAGCTTGACAATTGTTCCTGCCTTCGCAACGTACTCCTAATTACTATTCATTCTGCCTTTATCAGGCCTATCCATCACATTTATAAGTGATGCTGGTTCGTATTCGTGACTTCATATTTACCACACTTAACTGCTAATGATAACATCAGGGGTAACTAACACAATATGTTTCATCCTCGATTCTTAACGTAAAGTCATCAAGGATCAATGATTTTACTGGCAATGTTTCTTAAATGAGACATTTTTGTGCTGTTAAAATAAAACCTGTTTTTCTATTTGTTACGTGGAAATTACTGGCTGTATACAAATTGTGTAGATAAATTGCAAGTTAGCTGCATTTGTAAATAGTTTACACAGTTGTAGACGTCTCACTAAGGAAGTTTTTAATGTACGTTCAGGCAGCTACAATGGAAATAATAGTATAATGTATGAAACTTAGATTGTGAATATAATAAATATTCCTGATTTTGATTCATGCAAGATTGCCTTGGCTAGGTATGAAGAGAAATTCAGAGATTTTGAAGGTTACATGTTTGACTTAGGGCACATGTACATGACAAAGTATTAATGTATTATATATATCATACTGAGTTATATTATGGCCCTTAGACTTCTTTTGAAGCAAGTCCACCTCTGAAAGGCTCAAAAGAACCAAAATTAAAATTCTTTGCCATTCTCATACATTGATGGTATATCTCTAGGACAGGGGTCAGCAACCTCCGGCACCCCATGTGCTGTGAAACTACATCTCCCATCATGCACACTTCCTTGGCTGTTCTCTAAACTCCCACACAAGTGGAAGGAGCATGCTGGGAGGTTTAGTTTTGCAACAGCTGGAGTGCGAAAGGGTGCTGATCCCTGCTCTAGGATATGCCATCAATGTTGGATAGGTAAAGGGCCCACTTCTGAGACCCACTCTTATCTTCCTATGTCTAGAACAGGGTCCCCAAAGTGACAAATCCCATAGTGGTGAAAAGAGGGTTGCCGCACTTGCAAAATATGCTCTCCTTTATCTCTGGGGACTCCTGGTGTACTTGTTTACTGCATATCCTGTTTGATTTTTTTTAAAATTCTTCTGGTAGATGAGTACTTCTCATATAAATTCTTCATCTTCTAGAAACTATTTCAACTTTAGAAGCATTTGGTAAATCACTACTTTGGGAGGGCCCATTTTGGAAATAGGAGCGAGTCCCAGAGGTGGGACCTTAACCTATTTGACATTAATGACATAATCAAAAGATATACCATCAATAGCTGAGGTCGGAATACCTGTTTAAGAAATGGGATTGGCCAAATCGAAACATGAAATCCCTCACATGTAGTCAAATTAAAACAATTCTCCAAAGAATAGTATCCTCGAGAATACCTCCACAGTGAAGTAAAAGACTCATTGCAGGTTATTGATAATTTCTGATTGCCGTTATCCCTGCCAACAGTTGCACAACCTGTTCTTAGGCTTATGGGGCAATTATTTTTTTCAAAATATTTTTTTTCTTCAATAGATGAAATGACCATGTAAACGATAAATTTTGTGTTTCCTTTATCTTATGTTTAAATGTATAGTGATCTGAAATATTTAAATGTGACAAATAGTAGAAATTGAGTGAGGGGCACATACTTTCACAGCACTGATAGTTACTACAAACTAAAAATCATATGTCGTTATATTGATTTGCATAGGCAAAGGTAAATTTACCTGGTTAATATAAAAATCAATTTTAGAGGGGTAGCTAAAGATAAAAAAGGCAAACATCTTTAAGGCTGTCATGTTGATTGATTCTTCCTTTTCATCCTTTCCAAAAACATGTAATACATTATAATTAATAGAGATGAGCGAACATGCTCGTCCGAGCTTGGTGCTCGTTCGAGCATTAGGGTATTCGCATATGCTCGCTTCTCGGACAAGCATATCGCGATCCTCGAGGAAATGGAAACTTTCTCTTCCTGCATGTTAGCCGCCTTTTTTCAGCCGTCAACATGCAGGAGAGTCTTTGGTACCTCCTAGCATCACGTGGGGCCCCTACAAGTTGATAGCAGGGATTGGCTGGCCAGATCAGATGACCTGGGAATATAAGAATCTGGTCCCGCGCTGCTGGCGTCATACGCTGTCTGCATGAGATTAGGGATAGAGCTGCTGTCTGTCAGGGAGAGTGTTAGGGCCTGAATTTAGTTATTGGTTAGGCAGGAATCACCCACAAAGAACCCAACAGCCCTTCTAAGGGCTACAAGCACGTTTTTTTTTTTTTTGTCTCCTCCTGGCTGCTGGCTGGGACTTGTAGTGCAGCTACCGCCATCTTGGCTGCACACTGTGCACTGGTGGCAGAAAGGGGACAGCACATGGTCCACACAGACCCCAATGAAATTGCCCAAAGTTCTCTCAGTACTCATTTTTGCTGCTGCTGTACCTTGGCTTGCTGGGATCTGTAGTGCAGTCTAGGGAATACGTTTTGTCACTCAGTTATATAAACTACAGTCCAGTGAACAATTGTGAGGTGTGCGATACACTTGCCGCAGTCTAGAGAATAATTTTTTTCACTCAGTTATATAAACTACAGTCCAGTGAACAATTGTGAGGTGTGCGATACACTAGCCGCAGTCTAGAGAATACATTTTTATTCTCAGTTATATAAACAACAGTCCAGTGCAAAATTGAGTGGTTTGCGGTGCAATAGCTGCAGTCTAAAGACTACATTTTTTTGCCTCAGATAGTAATTCTACTGTCTACTGAATACGGTTTTGGCCCCAGATATTAACTCGACAGTTTGGTGAATATACAAAATGTTGAACCCAAGGGCTAAAGGTCGAGGACGAGGGTGTGGGCGTGGGCGTTCAAGTAGTGTAGGGGGCAGAGGCTGTGGTCCTGGGCAGGGTGAAACTGTACATGCTGATGAGGGAGCAGTGGAACGCCGCAGAGTTTCGCTCCCTAGCTTCATCTCGCAACTTACTGGGTCACGTGGTACACCACTATTGAAACCACAACAGTGCGAACTTTCGGGACCCTACCCAGAGACACAAACCGCTGCTCAAGAGCAACCTGAGCAGTTGCTCTGTCCCGATACCCAAAATTTAGAACTTTCACAGTCTGTGGGTGATGAGAGTGTGGACTTAGTGCAAGTAGTGCTTGAAGAGGTGTCAGATGATAATGATGATGAGACACGGTTGTCAGACAGTGACGTTGTTGTCAGGGCAGTAAGTCGGAGAGGGGAGCAGTCTGAGGAATCGGAGGAAAAGCTGGTGGATGATGAGGTGACTGACCCAAGCTGGGTTGGTAATCCAACTCAAGACAGTGCTTCTGAAGTGGAGGCAAATGCAGCACCAGAACAGGTTGGAAGAGGCAGTGGGGTGGCCAGAGGGAGAAGCAGGGCCAGAGCAGGTAGATCATCAATGGAGTCAAATTCCCATGCCGAGGCCTAGATGTTCGCAAGTCTGGAGGTTTTTTAAAGAAAGTGAGGATGACCGACGGACTGTGGTGTCCAACCTGTGTCACACCAAGATCAGCAGGGGAGCCACCACTACCTGCCTAACCACTACCATCATGCACAAGCATACGAGTGCTAAACACCCGACTCAGTGGAACCAAGGCCGTTCACCTCCTGCGGGTCACACCACTGCCCCTTCCCCTGTGTCACATGCTGGCTCGGCAAGTCCACTCCCCGCCCAGGACCCCGGCACGAGCGCCTCCCGCCCTACAACCACCCATTCACCTGCACAATCCTCCACAACCTTCACCAATGTGTCCCAGCGCAGTGTTCAGCTGTCTTTGCAGCAGACATTATAGCGCAAGCGCAAATACAATTCCAGCCACCCACATGCCCAAGCCCTAAACGTCCACATCTCCAAATTGTTGAGCCTGGAGATGATGCCCTATAGACTGGTAGAGACTGAGGCTTTCCGCAACCTGATGGCGGTGGCTGTCCCTCGGTACTTGGTCCCCAGCCGCCACTATTTTTCCCGATGTGCCGTCCCAGCCCTACACCAGCACGTGTCACAGAACATCATCCGTGCCCTGACCAACGCGGTTAGTGATGAGGTCCACCTAACCACGGACACGTGGACTAGTGCTGGCGGGCAGGGACACTATATCTCCCTGATGGCACATTGGATTAACTTGGTAGAGGCTGGGATCGAGTCTGACCCTGGGGCCACTCATGTAATGCCCACACCAAGGATTGCGGGGCCTACGGTTTCTCAGACTTATTATGCCTCTTCCTCCAACCCCTCCTCCTCTTCGCACAGAAACGCTGAGCCAACAGGAAATGTTTCTGAGGGCCAACTGGTGCTCTATACAAACAATGTTTACGGAGGGCCACCTACAGGCCCTCTCTCCAATAAACTTTTAGTAGAGTCAAATACAGACACTCAAAAAACAATTTTACATGAGGGAGTGTCTCCCCGTCTGCCATCATGTTCGGTCAGGCTGTCCGTGGGTACACCACCTCTGTCGTCCGCAGAAGCGGCCACTATGAGGAAGGCCACGGCAAGAACATCCCCTTTTCAATTGAGAAAAAGTGGAGACTTGTAGGAGGATGACACTTTTCTTCGGCAGTGGATTCACCTTCCCCTTTATCATTTCCATACAACAGTTGGTGAAAAAGTAATTGGCAATGATGAAGAAAATGTAACGGTGCAGTGGACCGTCTGTGAAGCTAACCTATATATTCCCACCATGCCAGCCAGTGGCGTAGCTATAGGGGAAGCAGGGGAAGCGACTGCTTCGGGGCCCGAGCTCAGCAGGGGCCCGGGAGCAGTAGCAGGGATGTGGCAAATCAGCAGGGTAATATTTCTATTTCTCTCTCTTTCCAGGGGTGGGGTGGGATCGTAACGCTGAGCATTGAAACAAGAGGATGGGGAGAGCAGGATTCTCCTACCTCTCCTCTGCGCTGCTGCACTGTGTAATCTGATTGGTGGAGGAGCAGTGAGAGGAAGCTGCTGCTCCACCAATCTTTTCAAGTAATACAAACAGGGCCCGCTCCTAGACTTCCAGAAGCACCATGTGGACCCTGCATGTGACCCTCTGCACTCCTGCCTGCCCGTCAGGCTGCCTCTCTTACCTGCCCCTCCACCTCCTTTGTAGTGCCAGCTGTCCTCTTGCTCTGGCTGCTTTGTACTGTGCCCCCCATGCTGCACAGTGTGTGCCTCCTATCCTGTACTGTACTCCTTGCCCTGTACTGTGCCCCGTATGCAGCCATGTGCCCCATATGCTGTACTGTGCGTGCCCTCCTGGCCTGTACTGTGTGCCCCTGCACTGTACTGTACCCCCTATGCTGTATTTTGCCCCCTGCCCTGTACTGTGCCCCCCATTCTGCTCTGTGTGCCCCCTGACCTGTACTGTACCCCCTGTGCTGTATTTTTCCCCCTGCCCTGTACTGTGTCCCCATGCTACACAGTGTGTGCCTCCTGCCCTGTACTGTACGCCCTATAATGCACTGTACCCGCTATGCTGTCCTGTGCCCCTGCCTTGTACTGTGCCCCCCATGCTGCACTGTGTGTGCCCCCTTCCCTGTGAACTCTCCCTTACATATGCACATATAGGATGCCAGGATAGTCATGAAGGGGGGGCACCATACAAAATTTTGTTGTGGGGCCCAGTCAGTTCTAGCTATGCCCCCTGATGCCAGCCATGGGTTGTACATAAACTAATAACAGGAAAAACAAAAAAAAATATTTTACAGGAGGGTCAACTACAGACACTCCAAAACAATTTTTTAGGAGGGTCAACTTCGGACACTCCAAAACAAATTTTTTGGGAGGCTCACCTACAGACATTTGACTACAATCTCATTCTGACCAAGGCATTGGTGGTGTCACTGCCATGCTGTGTCAGGCTAAATTTTTGGGTGCTTCACCTGCCACCTGAGTCTAACTTGGTCACTTGGGTTCACCGCCATGCTTTGTCAGGCTACATTGTTGGGTGGTTCACCTGCTACCTCAATCTAACCTGGTCACTTGTTGGTGTCACTACGCTGTCACCATGCTGTGTCAGGCTTATGCCTGCGTCGTGGGGCGGGGGATAGCACAGCAGTGCCAGCATGAGCAGTGGTGTCACCTGCAGGCGGTGATGGACCTTCGTTGCACCTAGTTGGGTGCTTTCCTAACACGTCATGGGCATGTGCCTCGCCTTTCTTGGTTTGGGTGAGCACAATTGCCTTGAGGGTCACCACCAGGCTGTTTCCCGAGAATTTGGGGTAATGGTGGGATTATGCAGCCTCAGAGGCATCCATGCATGCTGCCCCTGCTGTTTCCTGTCCATTTCCGTGGTGTTTCCATCATTTTCTGAGGTTTCCAGGTTTTCACCCAGCCTTCCCTAGGCAGAGCCCCGGTCCCCTGCAAAAAATGCACGAGTCTCCCATTGACTTCAATGGGGTTCGTTACTCGAAACGAGCACCCGAGCATTGGGAAAAATTCGATTTGAATAACGAGCACCCGAGCATTTTAGTGCTCGCTCATCTGTAATAATTAATGATCACCACAATAGATTAATTTCTGCAAGGTTTTATTGAGAACTGCTAATAGAGCTTGGAATAAATGCAGAGTAAGGTAAAATTCTCATTACATCATAAGTTTACATCAGTTTACTGCATCTCCTTGAACTTAGTGGATTTTTTTTTAAATCATTTTAGTAGATAAGTACTTCACGTATAAATTCTTCATCTCCTAGAAACTATTTCAACCTTGATACGATTTAGTAAACATTAGAAATAGATTTCCTGGAAGCACTGTTGCTCTCAGCATCTACTTTTCACCCACCATGGAGCATTTATTTATTTAAGTCATTTTTAAAACAATATGTGAAGCTTCCAAAGGTTAATCCCTGGTGGCATAAAAGAATCAGACAGCTGAAGAATATTATGTAACATTGCCTGCATGCAAGACCATATCTAAAGGCTTTGGACATCTTTGTATTTTTTTTTTTTTTTATTGAATTGCATTTCTTATGTGATATCAATTGATTTTTGTCTTTAGTTTTCTAAACAAATTCTCAACCATTTGTCTATTGCAGCCTGAATATGATCATATACTTTATAGTCTGCTCACTCCTGTTCATAGTAAATTCTATCCGAGAAGCTCTCTAACCCTGCAATCCTTATTCACTGCTCCCTGAATGATCTCTTAAGCTGATATCTTTTTGATTTAAGTTTAAAAAAGAAAATAAATTCTTTCTGACAAAATAATACAATTCTTAGAGTACTTACCCCTTAGAATATCTCAGTGTTTCTTTACTACTGCTGTTTGACTTTCCCAAAGTATCTAAATTGAAAAAATGATCAACTTATCAAGCAGGAGAGATGAGCGAATTGCTCAAAATTTAATTAGTTTGCTTCAGTTAAAAAGGGCCACCAATTCAAATTGAGCCTTGATTAATTCTGCCCAATTCAAAAGTGTTCTCTCTCTTTATCTCTCACGTTTTCATATTTGTAAGTTATGTTTCCCCTCTTAAAATTTGCCTGAATCAAATCACCAGAAATTCAGAGTTGAGTGAAACTCACATTTTTGCAAGGTTTTGGTTAAATTTGGTTGGTTTACAATTAGAGATGAGCGAACGTGCTCGAAACGAGCACTGAACCACTCGACTCCCCTGCGCTCGCATGGGCGCAGGCAGCCGCTTCTGTCCTCCTGAGGAGGACAGAAGCGGCTGCCTACGCCCATGCGAGCGCAGGGGAGCCGAGCGGTACAGTGCTCGTTTCGAGCACGTTCGCTCATCTCTATTTACAATCAATTCACTCATCTCTGTCAAACAGTCATCATTTAAAAATAAAAACTACTGGCTTAATTTGGCATGGTTGCCAACAGAATAGAAATGGAAGCAAAGTGAGTGCGGTTGACTAAAAATGGGCAATAATGGGGCAGGACTTCTTAAAATTTACCTCTAAAAGGGCAGTTTGTTGACATTTCCTGGTTGCTTTTGGTGTACTCCTCTAAATAAACTTGACACTTTTTTGATTATTCACGTGTCAAATATTGAAGTCCATGCCTGCTATGAACAAGCTTCGAAGCAATATCAGGGAAAAATTATATTGACTATGTCTGCTGGATGCTCTTCCCACTAAACCCGTGTATTCACTTTTGACATTTGTCAAGAGAAACATAAAAGAGTAAAATGTGCCTTTCCAATGTTAAAATTGTTGTGAAAATGTAATCATGAATCCCCCCCCCCCATCTAGAGATCATGAAATTCATTCTTTAGAATCAAAATCCAATCAGATTTTTTTTTTTAAATGGAGTCTTCAAAATAAGACAAAAATTCAAGTGAATTTTGATTCAAAAAGATAAAGTAGGAGAGAGAAAGTAAAAGAGAGAAGAAGACAGAGGGATGGAGAGAGAGGGAGAGAGAATTGTATTTCTTGATCAGTTTGGATGTAATTGACCTTTTAACACATTTTCTTATCTCTACCACTGTGTATTTACATGCATTATCTGAGTAGTAATATTATATATTTGCCAGTTACTGTGCTTAGTTTGTGATAAACGTTACATTACGAATCATATGTACTTTAAAAAAAATACAAAATCTTCTGTAAGCTTTGATACAAGGCTTCTTACATTTCCTATGATGCAGCTGTTGTTCTTCTTTGCTTAGAAAATACATTACTGGCTTGTCACTTTCATTCCCACATGCATTGTACAAAAGATACTTTGTATACTTTCTCTGAACTCTTTGCCAAAATATAGAGTCAGAAATATTGTTTTTTTAAAAAATATATTTATTCTTTCATGTATGGCTGACTAGACCATTTCTGCATTCAATAAACAGGGACTATGGGGGTCATTTACTAAACTGAAATATGCCAAAATTAGGCGTATTTCAGGTGCAAATGGCGGTGCAATGGTTATTTGTGCCATGATCTGTGACTTAGAAACATAGAAACATAGAAGATTGACGGCAGAAAAAGACCACCTGGTCCATATATTCTGCCCTTTTATTATTCCTTTATTGTTATCTTAGTATAGATACATGTTTATCCCAGGCATGTTTAAATTCAGTTACTGTGGATTTATCAACCACCTCTGCTGGAAGTTTGTTCCAAGCTTCTACTACTCTTTCAGTCAAATAATATTTTCTAATGTTGTTCTTGATTTTTCCCCCAACTAACCTCAGATTGTGCCCCCTTGTTCTTGTGTTCAGTTTCTTATTAATAACCCTTCCCTCCTGAACATTATTCAGTCCTTTAACATATTTAAAGGTTTCAATCATGTCCCCCCTTTCTCTTTCCTCCAGACTATACATATTAAGAACTCTGAGTCTTTCTTGATAAGTTCTATGCTTTAGACCTTCTACCATTTTTGTAGCTCTTCTTTGGACCCGTTCTATTTTAGCAATATCCTTTTGCAGGTGAGGTCTCCAGAATTGAACGCAGTATTCCAGATGTGGTCTCACTAGAGCTCTATACAGAGGGATCACAATCTCCCTCTTTCTGCTTGTTATACCTCTAGCTATGCAGCCAGACTTCATCCTGCTCACACCATGTCTAAAATTGTGGGCATGATGTGAGCGGGGAAGGGTGCAGCCCGTCTCATTCATTATTTTCTATGCCTGTTTTAGACTCGGAAGCTGTCTTACATTTAGAACTTCAGCAGAACCACCGCCAGAGCAGGGCTTTTATTAAGGCCGTCGTCTAAAACGCCGGTCTTAATAAATGTGCCCCTATGTTTATACAGGGCTGGAAGAGAAGGCATTTACATTAAAAGTCTGCTTTTTAAGGGGATCCAGTATTTTGGGAGGCTCTTCATCCTCTTGATGTGCAAAGCTGGTAGAGATATACCCCAAAAGACCTGCAGCTGTAATTGCAGTGAAAGATGGTTCTACAAAGTATTGGCTCAGGGGGGCTGAATACAAATGCACACCACACTTTCCAGATTTTTATTTATTAAACATTTTGAAAACCATGTATGTATTCTTTTCACTTCACACATGCTTACTGCCTTGTGTTGGCCTATCACATAAAATTCCAATAAAATACATTTAAGGAGGGCCTTTTACTGATCCTGACATTACAATATTAGTACCTGGCAGAGTAGGGCATGATGAGTAGATGTCCGTACACTAATTTCTTTTCAGATGTGCTGCTCCCCGCTGTGCCCCTGTTCTCTTTTGCCCCTGTAAGCTAATTAATAACATCTTAAAAGGAGGAGGATACAGTCATGTTTCTCAGAGGGCATACCCTTCTCCCTGGCTGTGAGTTGCCCAATCACAGCAGAGCATGTCACAGCATGCTAAAGGAGTCAAAATGCACTCAGAACTTGATCAACTAGCTTATATAATGCAATAAGGCTGATACTCCTTTAAAATGATATACTCTAGTGACACATATTTTTCCAAGCAAAAAGAATTTTCTGATTGTAGATTTTTTTCATTATTGTAACATGGAAAATTTAAAATAACATTAGCAAATACTCTTTAAAATATGTGATGCAAAGAACAGGTCATTCTCTAATTATATATTCCTCTGAAACAATAGGTCATAGTGAGAGATTTCATTTATCTAGTTTGGGTCCTCATAAACTTCTAATACAACAGATCTGTGAACAAAATACCTCTTCACTGTGAGGTTAAATTTTGTGGTAAAAGATTTGTTTTTCAGTTCTCGGTCTGTAAAGCAGATTTACTGTAGGACACATTTTAATTGTGTAAATGAAAAAGGCACATTCAGATATTGGAGCTAAACACTTGGCAATGAAAATGTGGATCGACATTTAGCTAAATAGAAAAAAAAATATTAAAATATTCATGATTTATGTTTGTTTGTGCAGCATTTTTGACCTTTCATGAAGTCTGCAGTGAATTTACTTAAAAAATATGCATTATTCTCAGCACCACCAACCAATTAGTGAGCTTGTTGGAGAAAAAATCTTTTCTGCGTTAGTCGTTCATGGTGTCTTGTGATATACAGCACTTGCCTGACTTCAAAAAAGTAATTATGTTGAATTCTAATGTGCATTTGCTTGTAAAGATGGGAACAAAGTGGGACGTCTGAGCAGAACTGTGAAGCTTCTTCTCCAGTACATTTATTCTTATTATCTAAAATGGGAAAGTACTTTACTGCTTAGGAAGTTTGTATAGTGTTCTTACAAAAATTATATTCAAAATATGCTTAGTTTCTAGTTTAAAAAATGTTCTGACAAGTGAGGGATCTTATATTTTTATGAGGAACTTGAACTTTTCACCAGGACAGTTTCCTTTCCAAAGCTGAATAAAACTGAATATAACCACATGTATTCCCACCACAGAAATCTTAGGCTGCTGTTACACAAGTGATGTTTCGATGAGCGGGTTTAAAATGGACAGCACCTAGGCTGAACACTGACCCATTAAGTTAATGGGTACATTCCCATGGGAAGTTTTCCACATGGATCATGTAAAGAAAAGGGTTGCATGCTCTGTCTCCTGCGTCTTCAGGAGAGTTTTGTATATTCCATTAGTGTGCAATCTGTCACTTTCAGGATAAACGAGAACCACTGAATTCATCGCAAGTGAAGTCAGACAAAAATTCAGGACACAGACTAGACAAAACAAGTGATTTATTCAATAATGGTTACAAGACAAACATAATCAGAATCAAACAGGACATATGGATATGGAACAATGCAAACCTAAACCTGACCCAACCACTGTCCCTACCTACTTGAATGATCTGTCTTAAATGATAGCCCCCAACTGGTCGACAGTCCCTATTCTTACTAAGTACAGAGACAAAGTACAAGCACCTGTGGTAACACCTGAGGGATCAGTTCACACAGCCAAAACCCGAGCATACTAAACAGGAAACAGAAAAACCAGACCAAAGATACAAAATCAGGAACAAAGCATAAACTGAAAGCCATGCGGATCAGAATACACACAGAAGCATAGCATTCACAGGCAGACCAGGATATAACCAAAGACATGACATACAGTATCATACATTACAGATGTATGCAACAACGATGGATAATTAGGCTGACCACATGAGTCAGGGCAGAAGTACAAACATTCTGGTCAGGATAGCAGGAACCTAGCTTTTCTGGAGACACAGACTGATCCCAGTCACCCAGCCGACAGATCTAAATAGTCATTAATTAAGACACCTGACCACCTTATATTCAGACACAGACCAGAAACATTAAGTCCTACATGAACAAACACAGAGAGCATGCAAGTCACAGGGAACTGTTCACACACACCAACAGAAGTCCACAGACAGCATGCACAACAAACGCAACCAACCTACACTGCAACACGTCATCCACAGCCAGTACACAAAAGCGCATACAGCCAGCCTACACAGAACATGGTACCACAGTGAACCACACTGTGGCATTGTTTAAAAACATGCATGAGTTCCATATGACTCATCTGAAAGGGGCATAAGGCTGTACCCCCAAATTAGCTGCAGATGTGCTGTGTATGTGCATCAGATCATCAATCGATTTCTGCGAGGATTATCTCCATTGTCATTCAATAGGGCTAATCCACCATCAAACTAAGCAAGGCCATTTGGAGATCAGCATGGAAATTTTACTTTGCATGTGAGTGGAGTTGCCAAAACGTCTTTCGCAGGCCTGGGATATGGATTTCATGTGGAGTCAGATGTGGCTTCATCACAGTTTTTGTATTGGGTATGTGATTGTTTTATCGAAGACTGAATATAATCCAATCAATTTGGGCATTATAATTAGTGTTGAGCGAATCGATGTGTCCAAAATGTACTTTAATCCGAATTTCAGGAAACATTTGAATCACCGTGAAGGCGAATTTCCTTGTGCTTTGTGGTAACTAAAGGAATTCCCTGAAATGGCAGTAAAACAAAAAAAATCATATTTACCTCTGAGCGTGAAAAGGCCACCACAGACATCATGCTTGAAGATTCTGTGCAAAATCTAGTGCGCTATGATGTTTGATGTCATCACGTGTGACTATGTTCTCTGTCAAGGTATAGACATACAGTACCTGCTCAGAATGCATCGAAGAGAGTACTTAAGAGATAAAAACAGGCACAATATACAGTCTCCTATGAGAGATTGCAACCACTTTTATAGAAACTTTTCCTCCCGGGCATGTCACCAACTTTATGTTTTGGTCACAGTGTGAGGTATGCCATACTTCTCTCTCCATACAGTTGAGTATAAAGAATAGATCAGCTCTAAATAATATTAATTACTTTATACAGTTTTCTGTTAGGTTACTATTTTTGCATTTTCTATTTGTAGCATGAAGTGGTCCTTATGGTTTTACAAGCCAACTGTGGTGATGTTTTATAATCCCTCACATGATTTATTTAGGCGTGTGATTTGTAGTTTTCTCAGTCTTCAGCGATTGTGGTTAGAATATTTGTCAGGTTTATCTTTTCTTTTGCATTCAGCATTTCCCACCTGACTACTTCTATATCCACATAAAACAATAACATAGCTATATAAAGTACAGAGCTTGGATAAGCATGCACATTATTTACCGGGTAATAGAATACAATATAAACTGGAGGGAATCACAGACATATAAATACCTCATAGTAAAAATCAGCAAAGCATCACTAAAGGATCAGTTACGTTTCCGAGTTTATTAATGTGGTTTTTAGGCAAATAAGGGAGTAATGTTATGTGAAAAATACTACATCGCAACAATTTGTATATTGAATGCACAAATGTAGACATAAGACCCCAGTGTAAAGTAGAACTGGCTTAGTTGCCAATAGCAATCAATCAGATTCCACCTTTCATTTTTGACAGCTCCTTTAGAAAATGAAAGAATAAACCTGATTGGTTGCTATGGGCAACTAAGCCAGTTCTACTTTATACCAGTTTGATAAGTGACCCAATAGGGCCTTGTTTATGAACTGATATATGCCACTTTTGCAGACAAAATCAGTGACTTTTCTGCATTTTTTTCGACATGTTGAGAAAAAGGGATGTGGCATGGGCAGGGAAGTGGGCAGGCCGGCAGGCACGTCTCATTCATCAACCAGATCAAAGTGGTTGTGCCACCACTAAATGTTATTTTAATATTATTCAACATAAAAAAACTATTTAATTTTGTAATTCACTGTTACAAAAATGTTCTAGTTCTAAGATATTCTCTCTGCTTCATTTTAATGGTGCCCCCTGGTGTTTACTTGGTATAGTAATTAGGGATAAGCGAATCGGCTTTGGATGAAATATCCGAAGTCGATTCACAAAAAGTGGTACCTTGGAACCGAACCCAAGTTCTGGAAATGGTTTTTTACAGTAAAAATCAATTTCTGAAGTTATTATGTGCAGTCTCATCGGAGCCAATACATTCTAATACTGTACGGAGATCCGGCTCCGTACAGTATTAGAACAAAGTTTTTTGCGAATCGACTTTGGATATTTCACTCAAAGTCAATTCGCTCATCCCTAATAATAATGTGCGGAGGACGCACATGCTTAGTTCTTTCCTTCAAATGCCACCAGCCACATCAACTATTAAAAACTGTGATAGATACAGGGAGGGAGCTGCAGCAGAAAAGGCAAACTTTATGAGAAAGTACACCCCCCCGAGAAAGGACACATGCTCCTGAGAAAGGACACACCCTCTGAGCTGCAAGCCTGAAGAGGATCTTGCAGAGCATTTGGAGCAATGGATGAAGAAAGCTATAGATATGTGAGGTTAATAGAAATATTATCATGTACTATATGATGTCAGTGTTTTATTGTTGGCATCAATCATGACACAGCCCTTTAATATCAACATTCTGAATGCAGGAGCAGAGCTGTATTTCTGGATGTTTATATATGTGTACTTTGGTTGTACAATTGCATTGGTATGGATGCGTTTGTATACCCCAGACCTGTGATGGCTAGCCTCAGGCACTCCAGCTGTGGTAAAACTACAACTCCCAAGTTGTACACTTGCTTGGCTGTTCTCAGAACTCCACAGAAATGAATGGATCATGCTGGAAGTTGTAGTTTTTAACCACAGCTGGAGTGCCGAAGGTTAGCCATCACTGCTCTAGGGCATATTTATCTGTGCATAGATACCAGTTTTCAATAATTACTGCAATGGAAAAATATACTAAGAAAGATTTATCATACCCCTCTGTACCAGAGCTATTCTAATTTCTTGGTTCAAGTAATACCTACGCCAGCTAGGAAGCTTTCAGATTCTGGCGCACAGATCAACCGAGTTTGCCTCTTAATAAATTTACTCCATTTTTGTAGCCAGAACAACTTTTACAAACAAGAATTCTGGAGTGCAGGACTTGATAAGTCCCCTGCACCCTATGTTTCTATATGTGGTCACCCAGTG
The DNA here is from genome assembly GCA_900303285.1 of Rhinella marina. NCBI lineage: Eukaryota > Metazoa > Chordata > Amphibia > Anura > Bufonidae > Rhinella > Rhinella marina. The sequence continues at coordinate 127,660 of ONZH01017877.1, forward strand.
GTTGTAATGTGAGTTGTATTGAATTTGTATTGTGAGAAACTCAAGTCCTTAAAGAGGTTCTCTGGGAATTAAAAAAAAAATTGAAAATACTTAAATATTACTTTATTATAAATATATTCCCAAATACCTTTCATTAGTTATAATGGCTAATTTTGTCTAGGGAGCAATCATCAAGAGAAATAAAATGGCCGCTGTTAGTGCACCAAATTTGTGCACCCAGTGGCCTATTAGTGCACCCAAAACCTGTCCTAATCACACAGGAAGAGAAGTTACTTCACAACACTGAGGTTGTTGAAGAGCTGCTTCATCCTCCTCTCTGCTCTGCTTGTCAGGGTTTATGATCCTGAATACAGGTGAATCTCTAGGGAATGGAGTTTGTGAGGAGACATGAGAGGAGGATGGGGTGGGGCTAATGAGAGGCAGCACTTGTATGCAGTCTCCATTACCATAGCCCCACATGCCACTGCCTGTCCTGTCCATCCTCTCTGTACTTCATGTTCTCCTCATGAACTAAATTCCCCAAAGATTCAGCAAAAGTTCTTATCAGCTGTATTCACAATAATAATCCCTGACAAGCAGAGCAGAGAGGAGGATTAGGCAGCTCTTTACCTCAGTGTTGTGAAGTAACCTGTCCTGCCGTGTGATTAGGACAGGTTTTGTGTGTACTAATAGGACGGCAGCCATTTTGTTCCCCCTGATGATTGCTCCCCAGACAAAAACAGCCCATATAACTAATGAAAGGTATTTAGGAATATATTTATAATTAAGTAATATGTAAAGGGATTCTGTCAGCAGGATATGGGGTATAGAGATATTCACATCTATGTATTACTCTCTGCGTTTTAATTCCAAATATACTATTCTTAATTCTATCAGAGCACTAGTTTCTTTAAAAAATCGTTTTTATTCATATGTTAATTACTCACTTAAGGAACCCAAGGGGCTGTGTCCCGGCCGTTGGAGCCCAGCAGCGCCAAATATTTTGGAGCCCAGCACCGCCCTCCTGCTAATTATTCACTCCCCTTTAGTGCTCTGGTCTCCTCTGGCTGCGGTGTAATCTCGCGCCAGCGCATGCGCATTTAGTCCGATGAGGCCGCTGCCAGGACGCCGCAAGGGTGAAAACTCATGTCTCTACGGCGCATGCACGAGATTACGCCGCAGCCAGAGGAGACCAGAGCACTAAAGGGGAGTGAATAATTAGCAGGAGGGCGGTGCTGGGCTCCAAAATATTTGGCGCTGCTGGGCTCCAACGGCCGGGACACAGCCCCTTGGGCTCCTTAAGTAAGTAATTAACATATGAATTTAAACGTTTTTTTTAAAGAAACTACTGCTCTGATAGAATTAAGAATAGTATATTTGGAATTACAACGCAGAGAGTAATACATAGATGTGAATATCTCTATACCCCATATCCTGCTGACAGAATCCCTTTAAGTATTTTCATTTTCTTAATTCCCAGAGAACCTCTTTAGAGGGGCTATCCAATTTTGAAAATGCCACCTACAATGCCCAGGCCCCTCCTATAGATCATACTTAACCTGCTCCCCGGGCGCCGCAGCCATGCAGGGATCTGGAATGATGGGGGTAAGTATGATCTATAGGAAGGGGGAAGCATTTTTAGAATTGGATAACCCCTTTAATGAAATTGATGGAAAGGTAAGAGTGACCGATCTGGATGAACTAATTATATGGCAAACAATTCAGGAAAACTGATGAAATGTGATGCAGTAAAAGGCAATAGTTATGCTCTGTGTTACATATACTGTAGCATAATGTGCTGTCTCATTTCTATATCTTGTTGTAGAGTAGGCACCCTGGTTGAGCTAGAGATCTATGGTAGTAATATAGAAGTTACCATGATAAAAATGTCCTATTACCTCACACGAGAGAAGTCACCGTGTTTAGGTCACAGACTACTTATTCTTGGAGCTCACCATTAAAATCAACAGGGAACATATAATACTAATACTAGGGATGAGCGAACTTGGTATGGAATCATGGAATGGATAACAGACTGCCTCAAAAGGACTCCTGCATAACGGAAACCGGATGGATCCGTTATGCTGGCCATGGAATTCTATTATGACAAAATACATAACGGAATGCCTCTAAAGGTATTCCGTTATGCATTCCGTCATTGAATTGCGTTATGGTCTGTGGTAATGGAATCCATAACGCAATTCACCATATACTTGAACTTCAAAACTTGAAGTTCGCTCATCCCTAAGACCAAAAAGTGGTATACTTCTCATTATAAATGACCCCCATTTTTTCACATGAATTTTGCTTATTTTTTCCACACATTAATTATTAAAATGGAGCAAAGACAGGTCATACATGCAGCATATTAACCCCTTGACGATCGCCTGTGTATATACGTCCTATCTGCACATGCCCCGTGCAGATAGCACGTATATACACGTGCAGGCAGTGCTTTAATCCTAGCGCTGATCAGCGCTGGGATTAAAGCTCCTGCATTTAGCAGGAGCAGGTGGGGTCCCGGCTCGCAGACAGAGTGGGGACCCTAAGGAGAAGACAGGAGCGTTTTATTACCGCTTCTGTCTTCTCCTCAGCTGGAGGACAGCCGTACCTGGGTGCATGGTGGAGCAGGAAGGAAGCGGCAGCGACTCCTGTGTTAGTCCCGGCGGTCACGTGACTGGTGTCTCGGGGCCAGAGCAGTGCTGCAGGGTCTAAGGAGACCCTGATCAGCTCTGCCTGTGTCTAATGACCCGACAGGGGGCTGTTTTCTCCTGTAACTGGGGCTCCTGTGGATGCCCCAGTTACAGTTGAAACAGTGGGGAAAAAAAGTGTCACCATAGTTGCCCCGTTCAATAAAATCTATACATGTTATATATCAAAACGATCGTCATCAAATAGGGAACCCATTGCAATAATTAATTTGTGTGTCAGTTTTAATATTTAAAAAATAAAAATCTATAATTAAAAATAATTACTTTTTTTAATAAGAATTAGCGGTTTTTGTCCAAATTACACCTAAAAAAATATAAAAAAATATTTTAAAAAAAACATTCTGATAAAAAGTCCTAAGTGTCAAGTAAAAACAAAATGCAAAAATTATTTTCGTATTCAAACAAAAAAAAACAAAAAAAAATAGGGTCACTTAAACCACCATGTGCCCAAATCACAAAAAGTTGCCTGGACATTCAGGCCTTTTATAGGTCCAGTCATGAAAGGGTTAACAGCATATTATCACAGAAGAAAGTGTTCTTTATTCAGATCTACTAGTAGATTCCAGTCTACAGCATGCGATATAGTATGTGCAATAGGATGGAAATTATTTATCAAGTATAGGCAAAGCTAACATTTCTCATCCTTTTATTTGCTGTTTTTTCTTACATTAATTATAGCTTTATGAAATTTTGGATTACATAATCAATCATGAACCTAGAAGTGTTGCGCATTCCATAGACATTTTACTTTAGCGCTGTCATTATAATGTATTCGCCTTTCTTAGCCTGGTGCTGTCTAGCCATGATCTCTAGTGTTAGAAGGGATATTTCTACATCTAGGATCAAGCATCATATAGCTGCTGCAGCTTAGATCTGTGCTGCAAATCGCTGTTTCCCCTGTCATCGTTGCGTTGGATTAGAATGAAAGAATGATGACTGGCAGATGATCCTGCTGGCCAGTGAAGGACATGATTGTAGTAGTAGTTAGTGATGAGCGAATCGACTTCAGCTGCTTCATCTGAAGTCGATTTGCATAAAACTTTATAGCTATATTGTATGGAGCAGGAGCGCTGTACAGTATTAGAATGTATTGGCTGTGATGAGCCAAAGTTATTACTTCGCAAAGGTACCACTTGGAACCGAACTTGAGTTCGGTATCAAGATTTTTTTACAATAATAATTAATTCACAAAGTTATTACACAAAGTCTTGCAAGGAAGTCTCGCAAAATAATAAATAATAATAATAATACTGTTAATAATATGTATAGAGAAAAGCAGCAGCCAGAGGGTAACAAGAGTGCACACATAAGTAACAATGTAGATAGATAGATAGATAGATAGATAGATAGATAGATAGATCAGGGGCGGACACAGACAGCAGAGGGCCCCTGTTCAAAGATTGTGCCTGCCCCGCCCCCCATGCAAAATTCTCAACTTAACATATATCTCTCCTACAGTAACATTACATACAGCAATACAAAACATAGGGTGAGGCTACTTTCACACCTGAAGCACTGCGATCCAGCTGGACACAAACCATAGCATGCAGCAGTTTGTGTCCCGCTTATTCTCTGCATTTTTGCCTGAATGTGGCCGGATCTCTGCCGGACCCCATTATAGTTAATGGGACCAGCAGGCATTCTGCCTCCAGCAATGCCAGAGCCGGTGAATTCCAGCAGGCTGTTCTCTGCTAGAACAGCCTACCAGAATCAGTAACGCAGATGTGAAGGAAGCCTAATACAACACCTCATACCTCGTACATCCAGTGATGTCTTCTTAGATGTAGATGTTCTCTTTCCTCATGTTCTCCTTTCAGACCAGACTGCCATGATGATTTCTTTCAGCCATCTCGTCTCTCTGCGGAGTGTCACAGACAGACATCTTAGTTTCCTACTTTTGCATCATCCTCTCACCTTCTGAACACCCCATCCTGCCACCTCTAATACTGAGACGCTGTGCTCCCCAAAACTATACCGCAGAAACTAGTACCACACAGATAGCGCCCCCTTCAACAATTATTGGCACAGAGTGCCCTAAAAAATAACTGCACCCAGGAAACTGTGTCCCCGACACTAATAGTGTAACCATAAATTCCCCCCCAAAAAATGATACAATAAATACCCTGTTGTATGACAGTAAAAAATACCTCCTCTTAGTGCCCCAGTGGAGCAAATGTACCTATAGTGCCCTCATAATGTGTGTCAATGCCCCTATTGTGTGCCCAAAAAATCCTCTTAGTGCCCTCAATTAAGTTAAGGTCCCCATAGTGCCCCATAATTTGCACCAGTAAAGAATATTCTTTATAAAGTGCCCCCAGTAGAAGCCCCCATAGTGCTCCTCCCCGTCCCCTGGTGCCTGACATAATGTGCCAGTATAAAATGCCCCTATAGAGTGCACCAAGTAGATGCCCCGATAATGCTCCTCTCCCCCCTTCCCCATAGTGCCCCCATAATGTGTGCAAGTATAAAATGCCCCTTTAGTACTCATCACCAACCCCACATTGCACATATAGTTTGTGCCAGTATAAAATGCCCCTATATAATGCCCTCCAGTAAATGCCCTCATAGTGCTCCTTTCCCTCCATGTGTGCCAGTATATAATGCCCCCTTGTAGATGCCCCCATAGTGCTCCCTCCATCTGTGCCAGTATATAATGCCCCCTTGTAGATGCCCCCATATTGCCAGTATATAATGCCCCCTTGTAGATGCCCCCATAGTGCTCCCTCCATCTGTGCCAGTATATAATGCCCCCTTGTAGATGCCCCCATATTGCCAGTATATAATGCCCCCTTGTAGATGCCCCCATAGTGCTCCCTCCATCTGTGCCAGTATATAATGCCCCCTTGTAGATGCCCCCATATTGCCAGTATATAATGCCCCCTTGTAGATGCCCCCATAGTGCTCCCTCATCTGTGCCAGTATATAATACCCCCTTGTAGATTCCCCCATAGTGCCAGTATATAATGCCCCTTTCTAGATGTCCCCATAGTGCCAGTATATAATGCCCCCTTGTAGATGTCCCCATAGTGCCAGTATATAATGCCCCCTTCTAGATGCCCCCGTAGTGCCAGTATATAATGCCCCCTTGTAGATGCCCCCATAGTGCCAGTATATAATGCCCCCTTTCTAGATGCCCCCATAGTGCTCCCTCCATCTGTGCCAGTATATAATGCCCCCATAGTGCTCCCTTCATCTTTCCCAGTATATAATGCCCACTTGTATATGTCCCATAGAGCTTCTTTCCCCCCGATGTGTGCCAGTATAATGCGCCCATAGTGCTCCTTTCCCCCATGTGTGCCAGTAAATGCCCCCAATAGATAACAATGCCCCCTCCATACTGGGCAAAAGCATAGCGTTAATTAAAAAAAAAAATAAACACTTATACTTACCTCCATAAGCCTGTCAGCGATGCCATGCAAGCCTCTTCCGGCCTGTGTCCCATGCTGTTCGGCTCAGGCGGCGCAATGACATCATTGCGCCGACTGAGCCGGCCTCTGATAGGCTGCAGGCCTAGTGAATGCAGCCTATCAGAGGAACGGGTAAGGGAAACGCCTCTCCCCTGCCCCAGCAATCATCTGTATCACTGTCCTGAGGACGGCGATACAGATGAATGTGGAGATGATCCTCCCTCTCTGCCGCCGAACCTCCCATGGTCGCCCCTGCCGCACTGGGCCCCTGTGATAGATAGATAATAGATAGATAGCCACTAAACTGCCATGCTCATGCAAGCAGTACATATAAAGGGACCTGAGTTTTGTCATTTGTCTTCATGGGGACATTTTAGAAGCAATACATGATCTGATGAAATAAGCCACAATTCATTTTATGATAGATTAGTTCAGAATTAGAAAAACTGTTTCTGTATGAAATTAGTAGAGAGTTTACGGATACAATAACCATTGTCCCGCTGTATGAATAGGCCCAGGGGTGTAGCTAAAGGCTCATTGGCCCTGGTGCAAGAGTTCAGCTTGGGCCCCCTTCCCTCTGCGCTTTGTGGAGTGGGGCAGGGGTGCACATAGCCTTCCTGCTGCCTGAGGCAAAAATAGAATGACATCCCCCCGATCCCAAATTCTCGACCTAACCCCCTCCCTCCAACCAGCGTGAACTTTCTATAATACTGGTGTCTTCTTATGCGGCACAAAGGTCTTTGGGGCCCTTCAGGCTCCTGGGCCTGGTGGCGACTGCTACCTTTGCACCCCCTATAGCTACGCCCGTGGATAGGCCTTATCATCAGTACAAGGTCATAATGTACCGGTCCTCGACACAGACCATGTGGCAGCAGTTTTAGATGCCAGTGATAATACCCCTTGCGCTGGCGCATGATGCACCTAAGTTGTGTAGAGGTTCCGACCAGCCTAGACAATTTTTTACGCCTAAAACAGGCGTAGAAACTTATAAATGAGATGGGCACTAGGTCTAAAAAAGGAGGCATGATCAGGTAAAATTTGCAGATTCGGCAGTAAATCCTCTTTGTGACCAAATCTGGGACAGATATACGCCAAAGTTGGCATATAATAATAAATGACCCCCACAGAGCTTACCTTTCCCTGTTGTAGTCCTGTCTGCCTTTACTGCTGTTGTCTCTACCTTAGATAATCATATGTAGCACTAATGTTTTTGTCCTCCTTTTTGGCCAAGTAGAAATTGTTCAATTTGTGCGTCTCTGTCATCTTTCAGAATGATGGACTGTATCACACAAATGGTATTTATTTGCTTGTGACAATATTTTACTTTTCACGGATGACAATAAGGTATCATTTGTGTGTAAGTGTATTGGAGACATAACTTTATTTTCCGTATTATCTTGCTTCACGACTACGATTCAGTTTTTCAGGATAGCTTAAGAGCTTGGATTACAATAGCTGCTGTGGATTTGGGTTTAGGAAGGGCTGTAAACTCAGATCATAATCATACATGGACTGCTTTAGCATGAGAAAGGATTGCAATTGTATGCTCTCAGCTCTGATTGGGTGTAGCTAAAAATGATCTAAAAGTTGAGCTAGAAGCAGAATCTTGAACAGAGAGAAACTTTCTATGATCCCAGAAGACCCCGACTCAAATTCTCCTTGCACCAGTCTTGACTTTTATGGGAACAAAACTGTGAAGACCTAAAAACGCATTTAAATGATGACATAGCAGGGCTCCTACCAGCCAGATGTTGCAGGGAGGTAGAATTGAGAAAAGGTGTATATTACAAAAATAACAGCTTTATCTTTTACGTATAAGATCACTTGACTTGCATATATTTATCTCTTATATATAGAAAGTAGTGTAAATATATACAAACAGTCATATGTGCTAACAATGTGCAAGAGGGCAGCACCTCATGTTACTGCAGTGTCATCTTGTGGCCACTACCATCCAAGCAGTGCACTTGACATTGAAAAACCTTGATGTTCACTTAAGAATGTTATCTATCTATCTATCTATCTATCTATCTATCTATCTATCTATCTATCTATCTATATCATATTTATCTGTGTATCTATGTGTCTGTCTATCTGGTTATCTTATTTTGAATGATAAAGGGAAAATATATGTTCATATCATATATATTACACTAGTACAGGGTAGGCACTCTCTGGCACTCCAGCTGTTCTGGAACTACAACTCCCATCATGAATACTTGCTCTGCTCTTCTATAAACTCTCATATAAATCAATGGAGCATGCTGAGAACTGTAGTTTCACAACAACTGGAGTGCTGAAGGTTGCTGATCCCTGTCCTAGTATATTACTTCTTAAGGAGTAACCCAAATGGGATACTTGACTATCTTTCTATCTATCTATCTATCTATCTATCTATCTATCTATCTATCTATCTATCTATCTACAGTATCTATCTATCATCTGTCTATCTATCTCTATATCATATATATATATATATATATATATATATATATATCAGTTATATTATATATCAGTCTATCTACAGTGCCTTGCAAAAGTATTCGGCCCCCTGGAACGTTTCAACTTTTTGCCACATTTCAGGCTTCAAACAAAAAGATATAACATTTTAAATTTTTGGTGAAGAATCAACAACAAGTGGGTCACAATTGTGAAGTGGAATGAAATTTATTGGATCATTTAAACTTTTTTTGTAATAATAAAACTGAAAAGTGGGGCGTGCAAAATTATTCGGCCCCCTTGCATTAATACTTTATTGCTCCACCTTTTGCTGCGATTACAGCTGCAAGTCGCTTGGGGTATGTCTCTATCAGTTTTGCACATCTAGAGACTGAAATTCTTGCCCATTCGTCCTTGCAAAACAGCTCGAGCTCTTTGAGGTTGGATGGAGAGGGTTTGTGAACAGCAGTTTTCAGCTCTTTCCACATATTCTCAATTGGATTCAGGTCTAGACTTTGACTTGGACATTCTAAGACCTGAATACGTTTATTTTTGAACCATTCCATTGTAGATTTTGCTTTATGTTTGGGATCATTGTCTTGTTGGAAGATAAATCTCCACCCTAGTCTCAGGTCTTTTGCAGACTCCAACAGGTTTTCATCCAGAATGGTCCTGTATTTGGCTCCATCCATTTTCCCATCAATTTTAACCATCTTCCCTGTCCCTGCTGATGAAAAGCAGGCCCAAACCATGATGCTGCCACCACCATGTTTGACAGTGGGGATGGTGTGTTCAAGGTGATAAGCTGTGTTGCTTTCACGCCAAACATATCGTTTTGCATTGTTTCCAAACAGTTGGATTTTGGTTTCATCTGACCAGAGCACCTTCTTCAACATGTTTGGTGTGTCTCCCAGGTGGCTTGTGGCAAACTGTAAACAAGACTTTTTATGGATATCTTTGAGAAATGGCTTTCTTCTTGCCACTCTTCCATAAAGGCCAGATTTGTGAAGTGTTCGACTGATTGTTGTCCTGTGGACAGACTCTCCCACCTCAGCTGTAGATCTCTGCAGTTCATCCAGAGTGATCATGGGCCTCTTGGCTGCATCTCTGATCAGTCTTCTCCTTGTTTGAGATGAAAGTTTAGAGGGACGGCCGGGTCTTGGTAGATTTGCAGTGGTCTGATACTCCTTCCATTTCAATATGATCGCTTGCACAGTGCTCCTTGGGATATTTAAATCTTGGGAAATCTTTTGGTATCCAAATCCGGCTTTAAACTTCTCCACTACAGTATCACGGACCTGCCTGGTGTGTTCCTTGGTCTTCATGATGCAGAACCCTGAGACTATCACAGAGCAGGTGCATTTATACGGAGACTTGATTACACACAGGTGGATTCTATTTATCTTCATCAGTCATTTAGGACAACATTGGATCATTCAGAGATCCTCAATGAACTTCTGGAGTGAGTTTTTTGAACTGAAAGTAAATGGGCCAAATAATTTTGCACGCCCAACTTTTCAGTTTTATTATTACAAAAAAAGTTTAAATGATCCAATAAATCTTTTTGTTTGAAGCCTGAAATGTGGCTTGAAAAGGTTGGGAAGTTCCAGGGGGCCAAATACTTTCGCAAGGCACTGTATCTATCTACCCACCTAATATCTATCTATCTTATTTTGCGTGATAAGAAGAACATATTCAGCATGTTCATGTCTAGTATATTACACTAATGTATTGTCTACATATTAAGGAGTAACTCAAATGGTATTACTCGACTTTTCCCAGCAGAAACATTTGGTGAACACATTGCCTATATACCCTGAAAGCAGCCTTCTTAATGAACTAATAATTAAATGATTGAAAAATATCAATTTTCTAGAAGCCAATGATTTTAGAGTGTCATTTAAAGACTGATATTCATGAGGTTCTGTACCCTAGTGACTTCTTCAGCTGCCTGAACATTGATTGCACAGAATGTCTGCTTGACCTGTGTGCAGATGCAGCATTACATTTTGTGTGCATGTGTACTTGTTATTCCTTCCTTCATTTGCCAGTATTAGCGGTATATCCACCACCACAGCACACACACCAGTGGTAACATAAAGGTATAAAGCAGTATAAAATATGTATGCCTAGGAGTTCCTGACTCCTAAGATTGTATTCATAAAATGAAGCATAAATGCAAATGAACAGAGAAAAACGACCAGCGGCACTCACCAATCTTCAAGCTTTATTCAATACGAAGATGCCAGCGTCTCGTTCGCTGGAAGATGGGGGCGAACAGCACACCTGCAGCGTACGCCGGTAACAGCAACGGCCGTTTCGCGCGTAACTCGTCAGGCTGAAAGAGACGAAATCACGTCTCACGCTATATGGCGTACAGGCCCCTCTAATAGGTACGCAAACGAGACGGGCATACAAAAATACATTATAATAGCGAAAGAGTCTACATAAATATATGTTACATTAAAAATAACGAACCTCATAATAAACATCATTATAAAAACACGCTCATGTCATTCTTATCACTGAGTCCCAAAGGACCCATTGCTTGTGTGCTCAATATCCACCTCGCCTCTCTTCTCAGAAGTATACGATGTCTATCGCCACCCTGTGGTGGACATGGTACTATTTCCAGTCCGGTGAACTTTAATGCCTTAAGTTCTAACCGGACATGCTCAATCAATCTTGGTGAACCCTTCGCAGACTAAATAGCCACCGTTAACAGGGTGACAGTCAGTTCTACCATAGTTCTTGCACGTCACGTTCCCAAAAAAACAAAATAAAAAAAATAAAATTATTTTTTCAGTTGTTTTAGCTCAGTGATACAAATCCATTTTACTCAGCTTTGTGTAACCTTTCTGTGTGTCACAGTTCAGCACATTCACTCCGATCCGTATATACTGTCCAGTTGACACTTTCTGTACGTCACACAATACAACCAAGTCATTTGCTACCAATATCATCTACCGCTTGATCCAGAAAATTCTCTGTGCGACATTTGTCTGGGTCGCAGACTAAATAGCCACCGTTAACAGGGTGTCAGTCAGTTCTACCATAGTTTCTGCAAGTTACATTCCCAAAAAAACAAAATTTAAAAAAAAAATATAAAAAAACAAATATAAAAAAAAAATTATTTTTTTCAGTTGTTTTAGCTCAGTGATACAAATCCATTTTACTCAGCTTTGTGTAACCTTTCTGTGTGTCACAGTTCAGCACATTCGCTCCGATCCGTATATACTGTCCAGGTGACACTTTCTGTACGTCACACAATACAACCAAGTCATTTGCTACCAATATCATCTACCGCTTGATCCAGAAAACTCTCCGTGCGACATTTGTCTGGGTCACAGACTAAATAGCCACCGTTAACAGGGTGTCAGTCAGTTCTACCATAGTTTCTGCAAGTTACGTTCCCAAAAACACAAAGTTTTTAAAAAAATATAAAAAAACAAATATAAAAAAAAATATATTTTTTCAGTTGTTTTAGCTCAGTGATACAAATCCATTTTACTCAGCTTTGTGTAACCTTTCTGTGTGTCACAGTTCAGCACATTCGCTCCGATCCGTATATACTGTCCAGGTGACACTTTCTGTACGTCACAGAATACAACCAAGTCATTTGCTACCAATATCATCTACCGCTTGATCCAGAAAATTCTCTGTGCGACATTTGTCTGGGTCGCAGACTAAATAGCCACCGTTAACAGGGTGTCAGTCAGTCCTACCATAGTTCCTGCACGTTCCCAAAAAAACAAAATATAAAAAAAAAAAAAGTTTGTGGGTTTTAGTATACCAGGCCCGTGTAATTTTATTTATTTTTTTTATCATACACCTATATACAAAAAATGTTGAACCCCAGGGCTAAGGGCGAGGGCGTGGGCGTGGGCATTCAATTACTGCAGGGGGCAGAGGCCGTGGTCCTGGGCAGGGTGAGACAGTACCCGCTGATGAGGGAGCAGGGGAACGCCGCAGAGCTACACTCCCTAGCTTCATGTCTCAACTTACAGGGAGACGTGGTAGAGGACTGTTGAAACCACAACAGTGCGAACAGCTGATCTCGTGGATTGCGGACAATGCTTCAAGTAAATTGTCCACCAGTCAGTCTTCCACGCAGTCCACCCACGTTACCCAAGGGAGCACTCCTCTGGCTCCTCCACCTCAACCTCCTTCCCCCCAGTCTGCCCCCTCCCAGGAAAATTTGGAATGCGATCCGGCATACTCTCAGGAACTGTTTTCTGGACCCTTCCCAGAGTCACAAACCACTTCTCAGGTTGCTGCTGACCTCGTTCCCGATGCCCAAGTTTTCCAACTGTCGCAGTCTGTGGGTGATGATGATGATGATGACAATGTTGACTTAGTGGAAGAAGTTTGTAAAGAGGTGTCGGACGATGAGGAGACACGGTTGTCAGACAGTGGTGAAGTTGTTGTTAGGGGAGGAATTCCGAGGAGGGAGCAGACTGAGGAATCGGAGGATGACGAGGTGACTGACCCAAGCTGGGTTGATATGCCGAGTGAAGACAGTGCTTCTGAGGCGGAGGCGAGTGCTGAACCAGAACAGGTTGTAAGAGGCAGTGGTGTGGCCAGAGGGAGAAGCAGGGCCAGAGCTGGTGCATCATCAGCAACTGTTTCACGTAGTGAAGCTCCCGTGGCGAGGCCTAGATGTTCGCAAGTCTGGAGGTTCTTTAAAGAAAGTGAGGATGACCGACGGACTGTGGTGTGCAACCTGTGCCACACCAGGATCAGCAGGGGTGCCACCACTACTAGCCTAACCACCACCAGCATGCGAAGGCATATGAGTGCTAAACACCCCACTCAATGGAACCAAGGCCGTTGACCACCTCCTGCGGGTCACACCACTGCTCCTTCCCCTGTGTCACTCGCTGCCTCTGCTAGTCAACCCCCCGCGTCACTCGCTGCCTCTGCTAGTCAACCCCCTGCCCAGGACCCCGGCACGAGCGCCTCCCGCCGGAAAACCACACCTTCGCCTCCACGATCCTCCACAGCGTCCACCAATGTATCCCAGCGCAGCGTTCAGCTGTCTTTACAGCAGACGCTGGAGTGCAAGAGGAAATACAGTTCTACTCACCCACATGCCCAAGCCCTCAACGTCCACATCTCCAAATTGCTTAGCCTGGAGATGCTGCCCTATAGGCTGGTAGAGACCGAGGCCATTCGAAATCTCATGGCGGTGGCTGCCCCTCGGTATTCCGTCCCCAGCCGCCACTATTTTTCCTGATGTGCCATCCCAGCCCTACACCAGCACGTGTCAGAGAACATCATCCGTGCCCTGACCAACGCTGTTTCTGAGAAGGTCCACCTAACCACGGACACGTGGACAAGTGCTGCCGGGCAGGGACACTATATTTCACTGACGGCACAATGGGTTAACTTAGTGGAGGCTGGGACCGAGAATGACCCTGGGGCCGCTCATGTACTGCCCACACCGAGGATTGCGGGGCCTACCTCGGTCACGGTCTCTCAGACGTACTATGCCTCCTCCTCCTCCTCCGACCCCTCCTCCTCCACCGAATTACCATCCGTGGGCACGGCGCCTTCAGTCGGTAGCTCTAGGCGCAGCAGCAGTGCCGTGGGTAAGCGCCAGCAGGCGGTGCTCAAACTGCTGAGCTTAGGTGACAAAAGGCACACCGCCCAAGAGCTGTTGCAGGGCATCACGGCGCAGACCGATCTGTGGCTGGCACCGCTGAACCTCAAGCCAGGCATGGTTGTGTGTGACAACGGGCGTAACCTGGTGGCGGCTCTGCAACTCGGCAGACTGACACATGTGCCATGCCTGGCCCACGTGTTCAATCTAATAGTTCAGCATTTCCTCAAGACATACCCCAATCTGTCTGATTTGCTCACCAAGGTGCGCCGCATCTGTGCGCATTTCCGCAAGTCGAGCACAGATGCTGCCACTCTCAGGGCAGCGCAGCGCCGCCTACAACTGCCCGCTCACCGACTGTTGTGCGACGTGCCCACGAGATGGAATTCCACATTAAACATGTTATCCAGAGTTTACCAGCAGCGCAGAGCGATTGTAGACTGCCAGATGTCATCTTCCACCAGAACTGGTAGTCAGGTCTCTCAGATTCCTCAAGTCTACAATGAGGAGTGGACGTGGATGTCTGATATCTGCCAGGTGTTGAGCAACTTTGAGGAGTCAACACAGATGGTTAGCGGCGATGCCGCCATTATCAGACTCACCATCCCGCTGCTTTGCCTGTTGAAAAAAATCACTGCTCAGCATCAAGTCGGATGCTTTGCGCTTGTCACAAGAGACGGTGGAGGAAGATACGTCGCTTGATAGCCAGAGCACCCTCCGGTCTGTTTCTCAGCGCGTATCGGAGGAGGGGGATGAGGATGAGGAGGAAGAGGAGGAGAATGTCGGCGAGACAGTAGAGGGTACCAGTGCTCAGTCCTTAACTCTTGAGCGTGTATGGGCTGAAGAGGAAGACTTGGAGGAGGAGGAGGAGGAAATGGAGAGTCAGGTCAGTGTGGAGAGGGAATTCTTGCGTGTTGGGACTCTGGCGCACATGGCAGACTTCATGTTTTGCTGCCTATCCCGTGACCCTCGCGTTAGAAGAATTTTTTCCAACACCGATTACTGGGTGTTCACTCTCCTGGACCCACGGTACAAGCAGAACCTTTCCACTCTCATCCCTGCAGAGGAAAGGAGTATGAGAGTGAATAGGTATCAACAGGACCTGGTGCACAAGCTGAAACAATTCTTCCCATCTGACGCCGCTAGCGGCAGCGGGCATGGTTCTGTGGGCCAAGTAGCGGGGGAGAGGAGGCGAGCAGGCAGCTTGTCCAGCACTGGCAGGGGAACGCTCTCCAAGGCCAGTTTTATGTCACCCCAGCAAGACACTGTC
This sequence comes from Rhinella marina, assembly GCA_900303285.1. Lineage (NCBI taxonomy): Eukaryota > Metazoa > Chordata > Amphibia > Anura > Bufonidae > Rhinella > Rhinella marina. The sequence goes on from ONZH01017877.1 coordinate 143,068, forward strand.
ACCTGTCCCCAGTCTAGGCAGAGTAGGGGGGAGCTGTACAGAAAGATGGTGAGGGAGTACCTAGCTGACCATACCAACGTCCGTAGCGATCACTCTGCTCCATACAACTACTGGGTTTCAAAGCTGGACACGTGGCCTGAACTGGCGCTGTACGCCTTGGAGGTGCTGGCCTGCCCTGCCGCTAGCGTGCTGTCAGAGCGGGTATTCAGTGCAGCTGGTGGCGTCATCACCGATAAGCGTACACGCCTGTCAACTGACAGCGCTGACAGGCTGACGCTTATTAAAATGAACAAAGCCTGGATTTCACCGGAATTCAAATCTCCTCCGGGGGAAAGCAGCTAAAGATTTAAATAACTTATGTATCCGATTCCTCTTCTCTACTCCTCTTCTCTACTCCTCCTCCTCCTCCATATCGTCTTTGCCTAACGCTGACCCAAAAAACGCCATTTTTTAGTGGTCCAACTGGCACTGTTTTACCACAATTTTTCAGGAGGGCCCCCTACAGGCCCTCTATTCAAACAATTTTTCCAGAGGTCCACCTACAGGCCCTCTCTTCAAACAATTTTTCAGGAAGGCCCCCTACAGGCCCTCTCTCCAAACAATTTTTCCGGAGGTCCAACTATAGGCCCTCTGTCCAAACAATTTTTCCGGAGGTCCACCTATAGGCCCTCTGTCCAAACAATTTTAACGGAGGTCCACCTACAGGCCCTCTCTCCAAACAATTTTTACGGAGGTCCACCTATAGGCCCTCTGTCCAAACAATTTTTCCGGAGTTCCACCTACAGGCCCTCTCTCCAAACAATTTTTCCGGAGGTCCACCTACAGGCCCTCTCTCCAAACAATTTTTCCGGAGGTCCACCTATAGGCCCTCTGTCCAAACAATTTTAACGGAGGTCCACCTACAGGCCCTCTGTCCAAACAATTTTTCCGGAGGTCCACCTATAGGCCCTCTGTCCAAAAATTTTTCCGGAGTTCCACCTACAGGCCTTCTCTCCAAACAATTTTTCCGGATTTCCACCTACAGGCCTCTCTCCAAACAATTTACGTCTTTTTCCTATCTTTCTCTCTCTCCAAACTATTTTTCCGGATAGCTGCCATATACGGTATTAAACTGAGTAGTATACATAGAACACATACCACACTTGATCAAGCTCATAATTTACGACTGTACCGGTTGATGCTAAATTTTTAAGTTGGGGTCCTGCGTCGTCATTCTAAATACATCCGGCTGTTGTCACCACCACACACGCTAGCCCAGGGGGCACTCCTCTGGCTCTTCCAGCGAAACCTCCTTCCCCCAGCCTGCCCCCCACCTACAGGCCCTCTCTACAAACAATTTACCCGGATAGGGGACGTATTAGAAATTGTACAGATTTTTTTTTGGTGCTTCTTTTATCTGCCTCATGACCTGTGATAGGCAGAGCATGGACACGTCCCCTTAGCTGCAGTGGGAAAGACACTCCCCAGGCCAGAGCAAGCTCTTTTTCCGTTTTCCGTGGTCGAAAAATCCATTAAATATAAGGTCCCAAGATAGGGGACGTATACGGTATTAAACTGAGAAGAATCGATACCATACCGGTTGATGCAACAGTTTTCAAAAATCCATTCTGGCTGTTGTCACCACCACACACGCTAGCCCAGGGGGCACTCCTCTGGCTCTTCCAGCGAAACCTCCTTGCCCCAGCCTGCCCCCCCACCTACAGGCCCACTCTACAAATAATTTAGCCGGATAGGGGACCTGTGATAGGCAGAGCATGGACACTCCCCTGGCCAGAGCAAGCTCTTTTTCCGTTTTCCGTGTTCGAAAAATCCATTAAATATAGGGTCCCAAGATAGGGGACGTATACGGTATTAAACTGAGAAGAATCGATACCATACGGGTTAAAGCAACAGTTTTTCCCAATCCATTCCGGCTGTTGTCACCACCACACACGCTAGCCCAGGGGGCACTCCTCTGGCTCTTCCAGCGAAACCTCCTTCCCCCCCACCTACAGGCCCTCTCTCCAAACAATTTTCCTGGGTAGGGGGATGTATTAGATATTGTACTGATTCTGAATTGCCTCCTGCGATATACCGGAATCGAACCCAGATCAACTGCTTGGGAAGTAGCTATGCTCACCACTATACCACCAGCAGGCACAGCAACTGATAAGAACAGATACTAAACTTGATGTCAGCTGCAGTGCCAGCATGAGTAGTGGTGTCACCTGCAGGCGGTGATGGACCTTTGTTACACCTAGTTGGGTGCTTCCCTAACATGTGATGGGTATTTGCCTCGCCTTTCTTGGTCTGGGTGAGCACAATTGCCATGAGGGTAACCACCAAGCTGTTGCAGGAGAATTTGGGGTAATGGTGGGATTAGGCAGCCTCAGAGGCATCCATGCATGCTGCCCCTGCTGTTTCCTGTCCATTTCCGTGGTGTTTCCATCATTTTCTGAGGTTTCCAGGTTTTCACCCAGCCTTCCCTAGGCAGAGCCTTGGTCCCCCGCAAAATGCTCGAGTCTCCCATTGACTTCAATGGGGTTCGTTATTCGAAACGAGCACCAGAGCATCGGGAAAAGTTTGACTCGAATAACGAGCACCCGAGCATTTTAGTGCTCGCTCATCTCTAAGAGCAACCAATGGGATTTTTTTCTTCTTTATTTCGCTTACCACTATCGCCTCTAAGTATCTTATCCTGGAGATCTTAGAGGCTTTTTCCATGGCTTCCTCAAGCAACAATCTGGGGTACCCTCGTGCTAATGACCTCTCCTTTAATTCAAACGCCTGTCTTTCGTATCCCTCCTGTGTGGAGTTAATGAGTTTTAGTCTGTTAAATTGTCCAAAAGGGACCGCTTTTTTAACATAATGTGGATGGTAACTGGAATGGTGGAGTAGCAAGTTTGTCGCCATGGGCTTACGGAAACCCTCGGCCACCAACTCGCCATCCACCACAGACAGAGACACATCCAAAAATTCCAAACAGGTGCCCCCAAACACATAAGTGAATTTCATGTTCATAGTGTTACTCATTTTTAAATAATTTGCAAACTCTGAAAACTGTTGTGAATTGCCAGACCATATTATAAATATATCGTCAACAAATCAGAGGTAAAGACGTTTCCAGGGGAGAAAAGGATTACAAACATTATAGACATATCTATCCTCAAAACGGGTCAGATAGAGATTTGCCAAAGTACAAGCCACTGGTGTCCCCGTGGCCATCCCGAACCTCTGCCTATACCACACTTCACCGAACCTAAAAGTGTTGTTTTTTAGTATACATAAAAGGGCCTCCTCAACAAAATTAACAAATACCTCACTTTTATTCGTGCCTTGTAATATTTCACCAACGGCCCTCACACCTTCCTCTTGTCGGATACGGGTATAGAGGCTTTCGACATTCAAGGACACGAGTTGATATCCCTCCTGCCACTGGAACGATTCCAGTGAGAGGAGATCATTTGTGTCCCTGAGATATGCCGGTATATTCTTTAGTAAAGGTCTCAACAACCAGTCAACATATTTAGACAGAGGCTCGGTAGCCGAACCTATGCCCGCAACAAAAGGGCGGCCAGGAGGGTTCACCAGTGACTTGTGAATTTTCGGCAAGAAATACAAAGAAGGTTTTGCCAGATAGGGGAACAATAACCGTTCAGCTGTCTTCTTTGATAAAAAACCACATTGCACATACTTACGCAGAAGACTCCTAACTCCACCAGATATTTTAAATGTAGAATGCCCCTTTAGAACCTCATATACTTCAGTATTATCCAGTTTTCTATGGGCCTCGGATAGGTAGTATTCTCGGTTCATAATCACCACGTTTCCCCCCTTGTTTGCCGGTTTGATGACATACTCATCATGAGACTGTAACCATTTAATAGCCCTTTTCTCATTGGGCGTAATATTCTGTCGGGAGACAGGGTATGTCAACGCCTTCGCTTCTCCCAATACCTTTCTATAAAAAGTCTCAATACTACCACCAGCAGGCAAGGGGGAACAAAACGTGCTACTCACCCCCGCTCTACACATAGAAACCACCTCCTCAGTAGAACCTATAGGTGGCTGCATGCTCATATCCGTTAGGATCTCAAGGCAAGCCTGCTCCGTCAGGTCAAAATTGGCTGACACACTAAATCCCAAAGGGCCAATAGTAGCAGGTGTGTCGCCCTCTCTAATATCACGAACCGGAGCAGGCTTGCCTACAAAAAACCTGTGGAGATTGAGCTTCCTTATGGCCTTAAACAAATCAATTTCAAACTGTACATAATCAAACTGTTCAACCAGGCTGAAATTCAGCCCTTTTTGTAACACTCTCATGCAATCACAAGGTAATGCGTCTCCCATTAAATTCACAACTAGGTTATCATCCTGTATTCCCTTGGATTTAGGGACGGTTAACGTCTCCAGGTCACTTGTTTTCTCTTTTGGGGTAATTTCAGATTGTCCCTTCTGCCCTTTTCTCCTCTTTCTTCTTCCTCTCCTTGTTCCTGGCCTAAAGGGGATTCAGAAAAGTCCATTTTCTCCAGATGTACTGATACAGATGTGTCGTCTGAAGCACTGGAATCAGAGTCTGTAGTCCAGTAATCACTCTTAGATCGGCGAATAGGTCTCCTTTTCCTCCTCCGCATATTAATATGCCGATCAAACACTTTACCAGTGTCATAGTCCAGCTTATCACGGATAAACGTATCTCTTTTTTTCTCCTTAATATCCGCCTGCACAATCACCAATTTTTTCTCTAAGCATTTCTCAAACGTATTAAACTGACTCTCAGTTATTCTTACTCGTAGTTGGGTTTTTATTTTACTAAGCTCTTCTTTCACATTTTCATATTCCTTCAAATTCCTTTTAAGAACCATATCCAGCACCCTGAGTGAAAACTCGGCATGCATATCGTGCCATTCTGTGACAAAAGCATTATCATCTCTGAATTGCATAATGTCCTTATAGACTCTAAGTCCCCTTGGGACACAATTGCTGCGTGTGTAGGATGTCATGTCTAGGTGATTGATTGAGCATGTCCGGTTAGAACATAATAGTAACCTTAAAGGGGTTGTCTCATCTTGCCTAATGGGGGCATATCGCTAGGATATGCCCCCATTGTCTTATAGGTGCGGGTCCCACCGCTGGGACCCGCACCTATATCGAGAACGGGGCCCCGAAAGCGAACGGGGGCGCACTGCGCATGCGCAGCCGCCTCCATTCATTTTCAATGTGGCCGGCGAAGATAGCCGAGCGCTGGCTCGGCTATTTCCGTCGGCTCCATAGAAATGAATAGGAGCGGTGGCCGCGCAAGTGCGGTGCGCTCCCATTCATTTCTATGGGGAGCCGGCTTGGTGGTGGCCGGACCGGAGTCCTCCATCCACCACCTTGCGGGGCCCCGTTCTCGATATAGGTGCGGGTCCCAACGGTGGGACCCGCACCTATAAGACAATGGGGTCATATCCTAGCGATATGCCCCCATTAGGCAAGATGAGACAACCCCTTTAAGGCATTAAAGTTCACCGGACTGGAAATAGTACCATGTCCACCACAGGGTGGCGATAGACATCGTATACTTCTGAGAAGAGAGGCAAGGTGGATATTGAGGACACAAGCAATGGGTCCTTTGGGACTCAATGATAAGAATGACATGAGTGTGTTTTTATAATGATGTTTATTATGATGTTCGTTGTTTTTAATGTAACGTATATTTATGTACACTCTTTCGCTATTATGGTGTATTTTTGTATGCCCGTCTCGTCTGCGTACGTATGGGAGGGGCCTGTAACCATATAGCGTGAGACGTGATTACGTCTCTTTCAGCCTGACGAAGCGCGAGTTATGCGCGAAACGGCCGTCGCTGTTACCGGCGTACGCTGCAGGTGTTCTGTCCGCCCCCATCATCCAGCAAACGAGACGCTGGCATCTTCGTATTGAATAAAGCTTGAAGATTGGTGAGTGTCGCTGGTCATTTTTCTCTATTCATTTGCATTTATGCTATATGGGACTTCCTTCACTATATTCCAGCAGAGCACCACCATTATCTCTTCCCATTTTTATCCGTCTCTGGATAGGATTTTTGGAGTGCAGTGCCATCCTTGTTTTTTCCTATCTTCACTAGGATTTCATAAAATGAAGCGCTGAGAAGTCTGGTCTGGTTACTGGTCTCCAAAATATTGAGGTGCACCATGAAAAGTTGTACACTCTGGAAATGAGAGGAAAACAATTGATAGACTGGGTTCGCATCACGTTTTTTCCATCTGTTTACCGTATACAAAAAATGTATACATTAAACGGATGTATCAGACTGATTCCATAGCGTGGTATCCATTCCACTGTAAAAAAAAAAAAAAAAAAAAATCATTTTTATTGACTTTTTTTTGGCTGTGCAGAATACAAGAACGTGGTGTTTCTGCAACATATACATCAAATGGAGGCATTAAAAAATCATGGGGACATGCACTACTTTGATCCGTGATGTGGACCAAGCACACCCACTGAAGTCTATGGGTCCGTGAAAATCACTGCCACACATCCGTGTTGTGTCCGTTTTTCACTGAAGACTAATAGAAGATTCTTTGGAAATTAAATTTCAACTGAGCAACGTCAGTGAATTACGGATGTCAAACAGATGGTAAAAACAGACACACAGACCAACCACAGATCCTTCCCAGACAGCTTCACGAATGAAACATGTACACTTTTTTTCACAGACGTGGCACTGATACGGGAATGTGAACAAGACCGAAGGCCTTATTCACACGTCAGTGTTTTGGTCAGTGATTTCCATCAGTGATTTTGAGCCAAAACCAGGATTGGAGCTCTAAACATAGAACAGGTGCAGATTTTACTCTCATACCTTATGTTTGTGGAGGCTCCACTCCTGATTTTGGCTCACAATCACTGATGGAAATCACTGACCAAAACACTAATTTGTGAATAAGGGCTAATACTGAATTCTTGGAAAACTCCTTTAACTCATATTAACTATTCTTCTTCTACAGCCATGGATATTCTGTCATGGATTTGCGTTCAACAACTCCTGAGGAGATAAGATTTTCACAACTTTCATTCACATACTGCTGAAAAAATACTGCAGTGCAAATTAACCGACAATAAATGTCAATGTATTCTGCAGATTTCTACCACTTTGCTATATAGAGGAGGAAATCTGTGGCATATCTGCAGAAAATTCCATGACAAATTGACATGAAACTAGTGGAAAATCCACCCCTGCGTGGCCTTAAATAATTGATGCCACACATAATGTATGTAACAGAATAAAGTTTCTTTCTTTACTACTCTTAATGTCATTTTGATTGTTCCATACCCGAATCCATGTAGTCCGCTCAGGCACATTTACGGTTATTGTGATTCCAAGTGAGAAAAAGTTTGTGATTAGCTCCCATTAGCCTGCCACTTATCTTACGTTCCTTTTCTTTTGTGTGCTTACTTTTTTTTGTTCTAATTTCACTTTTCCTTCAATTGTTAATCTCATTTGAAGGTAGGTAGTTGGGAAGGGAATGAAAGTGGGGAAGCGGGTTGCAGAATGCTAGCTATTGTCAGGTGTATGCTTATTTGTTTTCATAAAAGAACTCATTTTGTCAAATGGTTCTTTCTGGCTTTTCAACCTACAATTTAAATTGAATTAAATGAATGTTTACCAGTAGTTACACAGGCTTGGTAGTTGAAGCATGCAAGTACAAGAGATACTTGTTTTATATCTGCAAAGAAACAGAATAAGGCAATGAATTTTTATCAGCAAGAAGCTCTGCTTCTTGTAAGAGAAGCCGATCTGCATATGAAAAGAGAACAACTTTTTCTTTTTTTTTCCAAGAAAGCATTTACTGAGCCCCAGACAATACGTGTGTTGATAGAAAATTGTGCCCCATTGCTTCTTCAGACTTCTGGTGAACTTTGAAGTTGGTGTGTTGCGTCTATGATGCACAAATTGCATTTTCAGAGAACACATGGTGCTACTCTTAACACATTATAACTATTGTTGACGAAGTGGACTTCGATCCGAATTTTAGGAAAAATTTGATGAGTTGCAAAGCTGAATTTCCTTGAGCTTCGTGGTAACAAATCGATTTTCCCTGAAATGGTGGTAAAAATAAAAAAAATCCTTACCTCAATAATTTGAGAGCAAAGAGGCCACCTTGCTTGACGATCCCATGCTAATCTCATGCACGGTGATGTATGATGTCACCATACCAGTCAGTGTGATGACATCAGATTTCACACTGGGTCTTCAATCAAGATAACCGCAGTGGCATCTTCGTGCTCTAATAGATGAGGTAAGTGAAATTTAATTATTATTTTTTTTCTTAATGAGTAACCTCTAAAATGTTTTAATATTTGTGTCAGATGCCGTGAACAGCGTTAAACACGGCATCTGAGGGGTTCAGGGGGGGGGGGGGCTTGTAATCTCTGATCTCTGTCATTGCATCCACTAACAAAAAAATGCGCTTCATGATTAAGTAATTTGTCACAAAGCAGCCAAATCGAATTTTTAAGAAGACCGCTCATCAATTATGACCTTACTGAAGTCAATATCACTTTCCATTAAAATTTGAATAAATTCTCTTAGAGATGACCACCAAAACTTTCACTTAAAAGTGTTTTTTTATAAGAAGTGGTCCGCTCAAAGAATAAGGCAATTGTGCATTATATAAAATCCAGACTGTCACAGGAAATTTTGCCTCCATAAGCTGGTCTTTTTCTTTTTACATTGTCATATTCTCACCCCATATAACTTTTTATTGTATTTAGCGGTATAATTTTTGAGTGTGTATGACTTTTTGATCACTTTTTTTATTTAAAATCAAATAGGCAATTTTACATCATTCTCCATACGGGATACATATTATGAATAAATACTTTGTGCATTTTGGATTGTGATGATGGTTATTATTTTTTTTATTGTTTATTTTTAGTTTTATTATGTGGAAAGGAGAGTAATTTTAATGTTATATTTTTAAAAACCTTTTACAATTTTTTTTAACCCTAGGGGACTTCATCAGAACATCAGATCATCTGATCGCTTTTCCCATAGACTGCAATTATTTCATATTGCAGTCTTGGGGAGGTTCACTCTGTGGGTCATTTAACACAGCAACAAATCAGATTTCTCCTTTCATTTTCTAAAGGTGCTGTCCAAAATAAAAGATGGAATCTGATTGGTTGCTATGGGCAACTAAGCCAGTTCTACTTTACACCAGTTTAATAAATGAATAAAATATGATATTTATTAAATACAAGTATCGTCTCAGCGCTGAGAATAATCAGATACATTTAAAAAGATCTATAAAAAAATTGAAAAATATATCAAAAATGTAAAAATAAGAATAAAAATAAAAAAATATATAAAAACGTATAATCAAAGCTTGAAATTAAGAATATTTCTGAAAACAAGATACAGTCACATTCAACATACGGAGAATAGCCGCTCCATTTTCACTATTTCGGACTGCAATCATCACCTCAACTGCGGGAACCCACGTGGGACGCCGCCCAGATCAAAGAAAAAGCGCGCGCAGCCTTCCTGCCTCTTGCTGCCAGCGCTGGAAAAGTACGCACATCGAGGAAGATTCAGCTAAAGCCCGCACCATTAGCCAAGGACAAGCATACAACTTAATCCCAGGAAGAAGTAACGTAACAATTGTATACACAAGATGCCTCTTGTACTATACAACCTAATATTGTGATATACGCATTGGACGAATATTGGGATAGGCACATTTTGACAAATATCTTGTTGTGACAACTTTAAGAATGTGTATACACAGGTGTAGAGATGAGCGAGTAGTGAAATATTCGAAAGTTCGAAATTCGATTCGAATAGACTGCGAAATTAGACTATTCGACCGGATATCGAATCCCATTAAAGTCTATGGGAAAAAAATGCTCGCCACTTGGAAATCTCAATTCGACCACTTGGAGGTCACCAAGTCCACCCTGGAACCTCAGAAAAGGATGCCAACACTGCTGGAATGCAACTGGGACAGCAGGGGAAGCATGTCTGGGTGCATATAACGCGCCCAAGTCGCACTATTACGCCACTATCACAGCCTCTCAACAATACACTCCAAACACAATCTAACCTCTCTGTAAAGTGAGACCATACAAGGAAACCTTCTTCCTCTACATTGCCATGGACCCCAAGCCAAACTAGACAAAAAAAAAGATGAAATTCTGCACCCCTTAAAATCACGTTGCCTATGACAACCACAGATGGCATAGGCAAGGGGGAAAGCAAATAGACCCCACCCCTAATTGTCATTGTGTGTGTGTGTGAGATGTGGTCAGACATGTCTTCTTTAAAATGTAAAAACAACTCAAACACATGCAGAAGCCTTAAAATGCCCAAATTGTTGGCGCTTGAGATGTCAGTGACCCGACCTGGCCCAGTGTCATGTCTAGCAGGTAAAGCAGTGGGGATGTTGAGGGATGCGTAGGACCGCAAAAGGCAGGAAGAGGCCGTGGGCTGGCCAGAGGCTCATGGAAAATTTTGTGGCGGCCCAAGAGGTGACACCTCTTAAAAATTATGTGGAGGCCCAAGAGGTGAGACCTCTTAAAATTATGTGGAGGCCCAAGAGTTGACACCTCTTAAAAATTATGTGGAGGCCCAAGAGGTGAGACCTCTTAAACATTTTGTGGAGGCCCAAGAGGTGAGACCTCTTAAAAATTATGTGGAGGCCCAAGAGGTGAGACCTGTTAAAGATTTTGTGGAGGCCCAAGAGGTGAGACGTATTAAAAATTATGTGGAGGCCCAAGAGGTGAGACCTGTTAAACATTTTGTGGAGGCCCAAGAGGTGAGACGTATTAAAAATTATGTGGAGGCCCAAGAGGGGAGACCTCTTAAAAATTATGTGGAGGCCCAAGAGGTGAGACCTCGTAAACATTTTGCGCAGGCCCAAGAGGTGAGACCTCTTAAAAATTATGTGGAGGCCCAAGAGGTGAGACCTCTTAAACATTTTGTGGAGGCCCAAGAGGTGAGCCATAAATATAAAATTTTTCTGATTTACGGACCAATTCTACGGCGGTTAAGGAGGAGGAGGAGGAGGTGGAGGAGGAAATGGCACTTCATACACATGGCACTTCACTTTTGGCTGCTTTCCACGGTTGGAGAAGCAAAGTCCGGGTCAATCCACTTGCTGTTCATTTTGATTAGCGTCAGCCTGTCGGCACTGTCGGTTGACAGGAGGCTGCGCTTATCGGTGATAATGCCCCCGGCAGCGCTGAACACCCTTTCTGATAGCACGCTGGCGGCAGGGCAGGCAAGCACCTCCAAGGCGTACAGGGACAGTTCCAGCCACGTGTCCAACTTGGATTGCGAAGACCCAGTACAGTTTGTTCTCCACTATCCGGACAACACGTGTGTCCCGGGAAAAGCAGCCCAGCATGAAGTCAGCCATGTGTGCCAGACTCTGAATAGGCATGACGTCACTGCCCCCACCAGAAGGATCACTTGCCATTTCCTCCTCTTCCTCTTCCGCCTCCTCTCCGCCCCATCCGCGCTGAACCAATGGGACGCACACAACCTGACTGCTACCCTCGCCGCCAGCATCCTCCTCCTCTTCCACAGCCACCTCCACGTCGTCCTCCTCCTCCTCATCCTCCTCCTCCTGCAACTGCCACCGTGAAGCAGACAAAAGTGTGGTCTGACTGTGTAGCTCCGTTGCGTCTCCTCCTGCCCCCGTCTCCTCTGTGTGCAATGCGTTCTCCCTTATTGCGATGAGGGATTCTTTAAGGACGCATAGGAGCGGGATGGTTACGCTCGGCCCTGCTGGCTGTGGCCTCACTTCTCTGTCTGAACTGTCCTCTGCCTGTGGACATCCCTCTGCCTGTGGACATCCCTCTGCCTGTGGACATCCCTCTGCCTGTGGACATCCCTCTGCCTGTGGACATTCCTCTGCCTGTGGACATCCCTCTGCCTCTTGCTGCCTTTTTCGGTGCTGCGCAGACCACCACCTCTCCACTGCTTTCCTCGCTGGACATCACCCTGGACCGGGTCAGTATCGGACAGTACAAAGCGGTGGTACATTTCATACTCCAGCCGTGGCCTGTTTTCATTCTCCCAATGCCTTGAGACATGTACTGATGTAAATGAAGGTGTTGTAATCGCGTCTCTCTGTGACAATAGCTCGATACTATCAACTGCCAATTTTATTTTTAACTTTTTTTTTTTTTTAGCGAACAGTTTTTTTCAACTTACTGATGTTTTCCAGTCTCTGTTTGGAAACTTTCTATGACTTTTTTCGTACTGGGTGCATTTGGTATAAATATGCAGAGAGTTATTTATGGTTTAATCGCAGAACGATGCAAAGGGAAAGCGTCGTCTAAAGGAGAATCATTTACCTCAGATAATTCAACCAGCAACTATGGCCCCCAACAGCATTTCCGCGCCCCCGTCCTCGTCCACGTCCTATTCCGCTAGCCCCCCTCCGCATTTTATTTTTTTTGGTTACAATATTTTGCCTTCACAGCCGTGAAATAATTTTGCAAGAGAACGCACAGTACAGTTGCCAATTATAAGGCCTAATATTTTAGAGTTCAAGGTACACAGCCGTGTACTAACTTTTCAGACGGTGGGTATTAACACCAGGTATTTAAAGAATTTTGCAAGAGAACGCACAGTACAGTTTGCCAATTATAAGGCCTAATATTTTATAGTATAATTATGTGGAGGCCCAAGAGGTGAGACCTGTTAAAAAATTATGTGGAGGCCCAAAGGGTGAGA